>PNEQ01089801.1:61826-84809 GCA_003012365.1 Medauroidea extradentata
ATATATATATATATATATATATATATATATATATATATATATATATATATATATATATATATATATATATATACTTTAAATAAGTATAATGCAGCCATACACGAAAGCTTATGTTGTAATATATGTACAAATAGGCAGTTTATTCTGAGATCTTATTTTAATTTGATGTTAAAAAAAACATGTAAACGATTTTACTCTCGTTGCGATGTGATAGTGTCGACCTATATAACCGTCCATGTTTCTTGTACCTGTCATATTTTTTTTTCTCCCCCTATGGCGAAGCATGGCAAGATTTACACCAAGCCCGGGGCGAGATATACCGATGACATATCACACACGTAATTAATCGAAATAAATAAAGTTGTCTGGAGCGCACAGCAGTAGTTTCATCTGGGACTCGATCCAGGCTGCTTTCCTCTCAGCGCTGTTAGATGCTTATCTGGACGCCGATTGGCCGATTTTTATTTCTTGGTTTTGGTTGGTCGGCTAGGACAACTCGCTCACTTCGAATCTCTGTTTTCTCCAGCCCGAGCTCACGCCGGGAACGACTTTGTTCAGCCCTTGTAGCGGGTGGATAGTCCCTACGGTCCGTTCACGTTGAATCCGTTTATAGTCTGGTCACAGTGAAGTGACCACTTTGAAGTTTTTCTTGATTTTCATTCCTCTCGGTAATTTTGTGTCTTTTCGCCAGTTATTAAACTAATGTAAACATTCATTAGTCTGAAAAGTTTACATCTAAGGTCAAAACAAAACTTATTTTTTTAACGACCTTTTGCAAGACCTGAAGGGAGTTTGCTTTCTGCGAATGGCCTATAGTTAGAGGCACGATTGTTTCGCGTATTGATTCTAGGTCAGGTTGAACATCAATAACGTATACTTCACTCCTCATTCTGTGATTAATAGAGACCGGAAAAATTCGCAGGTTCACCGACCTGTAGGCTAGCCTGCAAGAATATTTGTGAACTGATGCAGACAGCAGATGCTCATTAGCTGCTTGCTATTAAAGTGATATAAGTGTGTATTAGTTACATTTCCATTATTGGCTCAGAGACTTGAAGGAGGTGTCAAATAAGTCAGAGGCCAATTGCAAAAGTGACTCAAACTTACAGTTGTTGGAATTCTAGCTTGTGCCAAAGTGAAAACGCGAATTTTTCAGGTATCAATAAGTAAGGAAACAAGTCGTGGGGATATCATATGCTACACGTTTGTAATGTTAGAAGTCAATGGATATTCGGCTTCAGCCGATACACGTATAGAACAGCGACGACATTTCAGGTTTTTCTTGGGGAAGGGGGGGGGAGGCAAAAATTTTTTTCGGCGACAGTGACCTTGTTGCATCTTTTTTTAATCAATTAGTCATGTATAAATTAGAAACTTTAATAATAAATCTTCAGTTTTATGTGCTTAAGTTAGCGTTATTTAAATAACAAAACACAAAAAATATATTTTCCCCTTTAAATTCTGAATCCAGGGGAGGCATTTGCCCCCCCTGCCCCCTTAATGACGTCCCTGGTATAGAACTGAGAGGTCTAGGCTGTTGCCAGATAAATATGCGAAATACTCGTGCCTCTACCTATATGCTATAACTAGAGCCACGAGATTGGCAAAAATATTTTCGTACCATTTTGTTTCAATGCCGTACGTGCACGTCGGCAGATCTGCTCCGTGGTTGTTGGCGGCGTGTTGTTGTTTAGGCACGTCTCTCATTTGACTGCACCTATCAGAGTAAGGCGAATGTGCGTGGCACCGCATACGTCTCTGATTTGCCAATTGAACCCCAAGACATGTAAGAGTTGAAATATCCAATCACTGACCATGAAGCAGAGCTGCAGATGTGCACGTAAGTAGAGGTGCGTCAATTTCGCGGATTCATCTGGAAGCAGCTTAGAGTTGTCAGTCCTATACACGCACTGGTCACAATCGATTGTCTATTGGCTTATAACATTACAAGCGGGAAGCAAGCGATAGCCCTACGCATTATTTCCTTGTTTACTACTGGCTGCAATAGTCAAAGGCGTTTCATAACAGCCGCCAGCAAGTCACACACTGAAAAAAATACTTCTTAGTCACTGCAAAATATTTTGTTAAAATGGACCTTACCAAACATATTTGTAGTGACCACAAAAAAATTTTGCTGTCCCCAATAAATTTTTGCAGTGACTACAAAAAATGTTGTAACCACTACAAAAAAATTTGCTAAGGTCCATTTTAACAAAATATTTTGCAGTGACTAATAAGTATTTTTTCAGTGCAGACATGACAATGAAGTATACATAATTGGCGTTCAACCTGACCTGGAATGTATCTGCGAAATTGACGTACCTCTACACATACGGCATTCAAACCAATTGTGCAAAAATCTTTTCTCACCATGCATTCGTGCCTCTACCTGTAACGTAATGAACGTGTGCATAACAACTTGTGCTTTGTGGGAAATAATATTCAGAAGAATATTAAATTTCAGTGGGCATTCGTTATCCGTTTACATTTATGACTAAATACTACCAGCAATTAAAACAAAGGCCAGTATTATTTTTTAGTGATATAACCTCGCATGGAACTAAAAAATTGCGCATACCCTTCGCAAATAAATTACACCAACGAAGTATTTGTCTTCACGGAATGTAGGTTTTTCAATCGCATAACCGATGAGCCCAAACACATAAAGTTGTTCCCGTCAGCATTGCATCGTACAGCAATAACATTTTGGAAAGAGTCACTTAAAAGTAATGATGCCCAACCGTCTAAAATTATCAGCATTTTTCACGCTATAGAACTCTAAACTGGAAACTGTGAATATTCACTGCTTTCTAATGATTTTCCACAGGTTCAAATTGTTGAAACTGCTCCATCCGGAATTAGTGGAAAACTGTCTATTGCATCAGCGAAATAAATTCACTGCTTGTATCTGAGATTCTCACTAACAGAAAAATGCAACGAAATTTTACTTGCTCAAGTTTACGAAGAAATGTGTAGTTGTATATAAAATGTTTATCTAACTTGTTCTAGATCATATCGTAGGCGTAAGAAAACCGATGCGTTAAAATTAAAACAAAGTACTACCGGATTAGTACCCACTATCTTGAGCATGTCAAGGAAATATTTCAACTACAAGCCGAACATGAACATATGTTATAACAGTTACCGCGAAAGAATCTTTTTGGTGTTGTTACCAGTGAGGTGTTTTACTTTTGTACGTCGATTTCTTAAAAATAATCTCTCTGTATTAAAGCGGGAATTTTTTCCAAGCAGCGTTACTTCATAGTGAGCAACATATTGAAACTGAATATTTATAAAACTCAACTATCCACAAAAACCTAACCAGAATACTTATTACTATGTAGACCTACTGTAAATATTACTTCACATTTAAATGTAACCTATATCAAAACACATAATTCAATTTTTGTTAAAGGCAAACAAAAATTAGTAGCATGCTTACTTTGGAAATGTTGATACACCATCAATAGAGACACTGGAAAATCGGAAAATGTTTAGTATAGTCTCCAATAAACTATAGTATATTAACCGCGACACGTGTGAACAGTTTTGTGGCGAATCACACACGATGTGTATTCAAGCTGTACAGTTCTAACTAGGTTTGTTGAAAAGAGAAACAATGCCTCAGATAAACGATAGCCAATATAGATAACAAAACATTCAGGGTTATATACAGCATGTTGGAGCCTAGCAAACAATCAACTTTTCCCGCGATTTTCCAGTGTCTCTAACCATCAATTACGTGTGTACTAAGATAATGTGAAATAGTTGATATGACATTTTAGTTCCTGTTTTACACTGAATTTTTCAAATCACGGGTTACATATTAGATTCTGTACTGTATAATTAGTAAAATAAACTTACTAATTTAATCTGTCATCTCAACGTTTTTCTCTCTTCAAGAGACAGGGATTATTAAATACTTTTTAATATTACGCGCGTTGAAGTAATAATTTCGAGATCTCCGAAAACACACAGTGATGTTTTTGACTCAGGCCCTTAGTATCCTTGTTTGTCCGCATTACCGGACATTGGGTATTTTACAGCTGACCTATCATAATTGGTTGAAAAAGTCACACAAACTGCCAGCCATCAGTAGAAGTCAGATGAGCATACAGTGATTTGGTGTCTAGTCTGCTGTCAGATAATATCGCGAAAATAGCAAGTCCTTAGTCATGCGCCTTTTATTTATTCGCATTTCCAATAAATAGGGACCTGAATAATTCGCGTTTTCTTTTAGACAGAAGCTAGAATTTCACCAAATGTAAATTCGTGTAACTTTCGCAACTGACCCTTGAGTTATTTGACACCTCGTGTAAGTCACTGAGCCAATAATAAAAATTATAACTCAACGCAGACCCATTTAACTGTGTCAGCGAGCAGCTAATGAAAAACTGATGTTTGCTTGAATGCACATATATTCTTGGAGGCTAGCCTACAGGCTAGTGAACCCGCGAATTTTGTCCGGTCTCTATCAATAAGCAGATGCACGTAATATTTACATTGTTACTTGGTGGCAGACAAGACTGCACTGTTCTCTATGTACCTGAGTACAATCTGTCAGTTCACCGGCCTCGAGTATCTGTGTGTAGAGATGATGGTTTATCGCGGGAAAACTTGACTGTTTTCTGGGTTTCAACGTGCGTTCAGCTTACCAGAAGATTACTGGCTATAGTTTGTACTTGGAACTGTTGCCCTATTTGACTGAGCCAATAAGAATCCCGATATTGTAATATTTGATGCCTGTTATTTGTCTGCCAATAGCTACGTTGTGTCAGAAGTATATCACCGAATCATGTATGTTGCAATAAACTGTAGGGTCTTCGAGGGTATGTTGGCACAAAAATTTTCGCGATATACCATCATCTCTAGCTATGTGATATCTAGAGACAGGAAATTTCGCGAAAAGATTTTTGCAGCACTTTGTTTCAGTGCCCTACGTGTGCACCTGCATCTCTGCTTTGTGGCCAGTGATTGGATGCCGTAACATACGTCTGGAGGTTAAACCCGCAAATCACAGGCGTGTTGTGTCGCAGTTATCCGTGTACTGATTGGCACAGTCAAATGAATAACGACGCTGCACAAAAACACTCTGCAAATAGCCATGATGTCCCTAGTAGCAAATGCAATAATTTTTCAGCTGGCCAACCGTTGGCAGAAGTGGCCAACGTTCGCTAGTATGATGGTCTACTTTTGCTGGAATGGTTGTTAATCAGTCCATGTACGTAATTTTGTTTGTAGTCAAACTGAAATAATTTAATGTGGGTAACTTAGTTTGAAAAGACCGACATATTTCAGTATACGGTCCACAAGCAGACTTAGCAAACTAAAAACAAGCATCTGAGCATAAAAAGAATGCTTGTGGTACACTTGTGGCTAATGTGTGGGTTGATTTCATTATGCATCACGTACGCCACATGTGACCATGGGTATATTCCGAATGTTTACTCCCTGAGGGTTGCTTATCACGATAATACTTGCACAAGTGGGCCAGTTTATGTTTGCTATTTGGGGTTGAGCTGCAGGTTCGCACATACGACAATGTGGGGGCAAAAATCTTTGCGCCAAAAATTCCTGTTCCTAGTGATATCAGTTACGTGTGTAAATACTTTGCAGGAGATGCGTCACCCTGTCTTGTATCTTACAGTTACTGGTCAGAATCGATCCCTACAGCAGGCCTCGACATTGTGGGCCAATGGGTGACATATAGAGAACGTACAGAAACTTGCAGTTGAATGTGCTGCTAGGAAATAACGCAAAAAATTGTGGTATTTTAAAAAACGGTTTGGCTTCTCTAGTAATTAGAAAACTGCAAATATATTTTGAAATGGTTTTCATATATATTAAGCGGCAAGCCTGGGACATGTAGTTTCAATATGAGTTTTTCATTTTGTTATGTTCGATGCTTTTTGCGGCTAATAAGAACAAAAACCAAGTAAAATTTCCCTTTTGAAATATCATAATGGGAAAAGTAGCTAATTTTTTTTATGTAAAAGGAAAATATACTCCCAAGTAACGTCATCAAAGCTCACATTATTTCAAACTAATATAATTGCGATTTTTCCCCACTTGAACATCCTGAACACGTGGTCACTTTACCGTGAACCCACCTGTACCACACACTGGGAAAGCCTAATACGTTCGCGTTCGCTGCGCCCGCGTCATCATAAGCCGAGCTTTACTCCAACCCCGCTGCTCTCGTTAACGGGCGCCCCATTTCGAGCGGCCGTAAATAAGAGGGAAGAGCCACGTGTTTGAAGACGCGGGGCACCGTTAGCCGTTAATCGGGCGAGCTATGATGTTTAGAGATGGGGGAGGGCGGGAGTTAGGGGGACTTAGCCACGGGTAATGTTCGAGGAAGATCGTGCGCAGCGCGGCCAGGTGGCGCGGAGAGAAAGCAAACTAGCCCGGTCATTATGGAGCTCGAGAGCAGCCGCCCAGATAAGACGTATAAATCTCGGTGCCTGGCTATACGTAGTTGCTCCTGGCGTCAGCCGGCGTTCCCTCCGCTAGTTCCGCAACGAAAACACGACGACTCCATTTTCCTCGATTACCCGAGATTGCTGAGTTTGGCCATTTTAGGCAGGGTATTAGGTTGAACGAAATTGGAAAGCTTATGACTTTAGGCCAGGAGCGGATCCTAGGGAGGGGGTGGGGAGGAGACCCCACCCCAAACATTATAAAGCATGGTTTATCCTTATAGTATTAAACCTAATAAAAGTGACATATTTAATTTTTTGGTTAATAAACTCCTCCAATAGCACTACTTTCACCTTAAGGCGGATTTGAAAATATACTTCATGTAGGACAACTGATGTACGACCCTTATTGAAAGACAAACAAACGAAGTCAGTAAAAAATCTTACAAGGCAACCTTCAAATTTAAGATGTCCCGGGAATACAGCCCAGGTCGCGAGTGTCATCTTTCCTTGGCCACACACCAAACAGCATTCGCTTTCATTTTGCCTTCTTTAAGGGGAATTATGCGCCAAAGCAGTGAATTCTCACAATTTTCGACATTACTTTTTCCCCTAGCTTATTATCGAAAATCAAGGTTCGACAATCCGGATATGATACTTGTGTACAACTTATTACATTACTACATAGTCACAGACTGTCTTATTTTAGAGCAGCGGCGGCAGATAGGATAAAAGAAGACTTTTTCCTATCTGCCATCTGTGCTCCAAAAATAAGAAAGTGGTGACAATATAATAAAGTAAGAAGGTGCACAAAAGTGTAATCTACGGATTTTAAAGCCTTGATTTTTTATAATAAGCGAGGGAAACATATTTATGTCGAAAATTGTGAGAATTCACTGCTTTGGCTTTGACACTAATAGTACGCCTACACATGACGCTTGCACTTCTTGTTGCTAGACGAAACGTACTCGCACAATTAATATTTCAACATACTAAATAATTTGTACAAGTTAGTGAACTACCCCCCCCCCCCTCACACACCACTGTTTTCGCATCCCAAAAAATAACAAAGCTGGATCCACCTCTGTTTTACGCGAGGCGAGAGGATTTTACGACCCTTAAATGACGAGGTCTTTAGGGCCCATGAGGGTGAGGTGAAGTGAAGCGAAGAGGCAACACAACACCGTGTCCCAGCTATGATTCGAACCCAGGACCTCTCACACCGTAGACCTGCGCCTAACCGACTTTGTTACAGAGGCCGGCCCCTGTTTAACGCTGACCGATATTATGTTAAGAGACCTCCCTACCAGCCCTTCAAATGCGTTGCAACGAGTTACGACAGTTCTCTTCTTGACGAGCCTACATAACACATTATATCTACGAAAAGAACACACATCTTGAAACTATGTCGCTATAGTTTTAAAACTTCACCACCTTTATTAGAAACATAATTTTCGGCTCCCTCAAAATGACAAAAAAATGGCATTTCCAGACTGCCGTATCTGGGAAAATAACAACCGTATTCGATAAACACAACTATAGGAACAAGTGTTAGACTTTGAACTATGATGTCTACAAACAAAATTATATGGTCACCGTTTAAAGTCCCATAGGAAAAAAGAATAATAGTAAAACACTGCACGCCAGCTGAGTATCTTGTGCGGAGAGGCGATAATGCATTACGTACGTCGGCTAACGGCAACCTTACCGCTCCTGCCTCACACACACAAACGTGGCCATCTAGGGAGGCCCCTTAAGGGTGTTCAAGTGCGACAGAATCACAATTTTTACATCTTTATGAAATAGTGTTAGTTTTGTAGACGATACTTGTGAGCAGAGTTTCCTCTTACAAAACAATTTTAGCTCACATAGTTTTCTCATTACGGTGCGACAAAGTCAAATTTTGCTTGTTCTGCTGCCATCCAAATAGTAAAAATCAACTGAAATACTTGAACAAAATGATTCGCTGTGATATTAAATCACATGAGCTATGCAATAGGGCCTAAAGTATTTAATAGACCATAACGTAATATTTAAAAATTTTTAAAGAAATCGCAAAAGTACAGGAAAAATGTTGAAAATTTAGCAAATTTTTTTAAATACAAAAATAGTTCACGGGATTTTAAAAGATGTTTCATTACGTAGCCCGTGGCATGTTATTTCACTGTGAATTATTTAATTTACGTGAGTCCGTTGGTTTCCGCTATTTGCATTGCTGCAGAACATGCCAATTTTGACTTTGACGCGTCCTTATGAGAAAACCATGCGAATTAAAATTGTTTCGTAAGAGGAAACTGCACTCACAAGTATCGTCTACAAAACTGACAATATTTCATAAAAATATAAAATTATGATTTTATCGCACTTGAACACCCTAAGAGGCCTGTTAGCATGGAGTTGTTTTGCGCGCAGGAGGCACAGAAGCGAATGAGCGATAAGGGCTACTCTGATGCGCGTGCCAGTGATTCTGTTACGCCAGGTCACTAAATGAAGACCATTCTGTTAAATTGAATACCCGTAAAGTAAATTAGAGTAAGCCTATAACAACTTTTGTCGTGTCGTACCAAGCGGTACAAAACACGTAAAGTGGTGCTTTGCTGGGATAGCAGATTTTTTTAAAAGGGAATAAGAAAATGGAGGAGGCAAAGCGTTTTCTTATGCTTCCCTTTTTTTCCTTGCAATTTTCTTCGATTTCTGAGAATTATTCGTTGAACAAAAATTACCATTTAAATTCAAAATTGTTTATTGAAAAAGGTACGTAAACTTACGGCAAAATATCTGAAAATTATTTCATGTACAAAAATTAAGAAATAACGAAAATTAAAAAAATAATAATTTCCAGCGTAGTGTTCAGTTGCAAGAAGAGACTGTTAAATAAGCGAACATTAACGCGGTAACATCAACCATAGTGGAAATGTTATATGTTGTGAAAGCTGTATGGGTGTTGAATTTTTTGGTGTTTTGTCCATAATCATGTCTATGGTGCAACATTATCGACCCAAATTGTTCTCGTGGAAACAGCTCACATGTTTTAAAGGGAAAAGTGCACAACCGTCTGTAATTTATATATATATATATATATATATATATATATATATATATATATATATATATATATATATATATATATATGTGTGTGTGTGTGTGTGTGTGTGTGTGTATATATATGTTTGACATGAAATGCTCTAAATATTAATCTGCTTTGCCATTTTACATTGTTAGATAATAAACTATTTCCATATTGTCTGACATGGTTGGAAGATGAGAAAATTGTTTTCTTAAGATGAGAAAATTGTTTTCTTTCTTGTCTTACAGCTAACGTAAGACAATGTGGAATTAATTAATTATCTGGCGATGTAGACTAACATTTACACTGCAAAATATCGAAAATGTTGACACGCCTTCAGGAATGATAGTAGCGAGGAAAATACAGTAAATTAAAGATGGCTCTCCATAAAGCAGTTTGGACTGACGCCTGTGGTTATGCATCATGTACAGATATTTGCAACAAATTGTGTTGAATTAAATTCCGGAATGAATTTAGGTATTTATGCGTGTATGTAAATAAATAAATATAACTATAAATAAATATATACTCACAGCCATTCACATGTTTACAGGATGAGTCAGGACAGAACACGTTAATTATTTGTTTGTAATAGCACATAAGTAAGCCAATAATGTAATTTAAATTAGTCCGTAATTGCATATTGTGGCAGTAACCCTGTATTGTTATCCTTGACAGGATATTCTTCAAAAGTGTTCACTTTACCGCGAGCAGCGTGCAGCTGAAAATATTTCTACCGAATAGTAAATGATGCGACTGAAGGCCGCAGCAAACTGTAGAAACTACTATGGTACGAACATGCCAACCCTTTCAGCTCGCAGAATGGAAGTTTTGTGTGGGAAGCGAATGTTTCGAAATGTTTTGCTAGCGCCTGGCACAGGGGATGAGTCTAAGTGGACTATTATTGTGTAGACGTGGTTCGTGTCATCCTTCCCCTCCCCCTCCTCTATACTTACAACTTCTCCAACCCTTCTAACCCCCTCCACAATCCAACCACAACCCCATTAAAGGAGCGACTAGGCGTGACCGTCTCCTGCCCGAAAATTCCGAAAATTGTGCGAAAAATATGAGAAGAGACAAGTCGCTTCGTGAAAAAGAGTCTCATCTCCAAGACTACCTCGGTCCCCGGATTTTCGCATGTGGGAACCGTGCGGGACGATGCCGCTGTCGGCAGGTTTTCTCGGGGATATCCCGTTTCTCCGCTCCTCTCATTCCGACGTCGGTCGCTCCATACTCACCTCATGTCACACCTCACCAGCGCTAAATACCTCGACGTTGAGCGCTGACCAAAATCTCTCACTAACTCACTTCGAGACTACCGAGTCATAATTTACTGTATAAATGTGAACACAACATACCTCGTTTAATATAACTTCAGTAAACTTTGACAGTTTTGAGGGCTCTAGATTTTTATGTGTTAACATTTTATTTTGACGCAAAACCAGAAGACATTCTTTGGTTCTAAATAATAATAATAATAACTAATTAAAAGAATACCGAAGGGCCAGTGTATCGCACCCGGAATGCATACTTTTTATTGGACGCCCGTAGGCATCTGATTGTCCTGAATGATAACATGGAATCAGGCCCTGTAATGGTAGGGAGCTGGAATAAAGGGGCGGAGGGAAACAGGATGTCTCCGAGAAAACCCGCCGACCTGCGGCATCATCCGGCATGATTACCTCATGCGGAAATTCGGGGACCAACCCCACCGGGAATCGAACCTGAATCGCACTGGTTGGAGGCGAATCGTCTGACCATTCGACCACCGCGGACCCGTGGAGCTTGTGTTGTTATACAACATAACAAAGGACTTACTGGAGAATTTATGTTATCCTAAGGAACGGAGCCTAACGCCGATTCGTCCCTAAGGACGATGCCACAAGAGCACTAGAAACCCTGAGTTAGAACAGCGTTTTTAGAATGCGAGCTAACGCCGATGTGACAATCAGAACATAAATGAATGGAGAAGACGTCAACGTGGCTAGACGGACGCTATTCAAGATGGCGTCAGCTCTTGCGTCATCGCTTCTAACGCGGAAGGATGCGTTAGCGACGCCAGCGTTCGTACCGCTGTGCCAGTCTACACGAAACGTGCATAGGTCCCAGTGTAATGAGTAGTGATAAATGTATCATGTTTTTACAACATATATGTAGAGACATACAAAATTCGCGTTATAATATGGTATCAGACTAAGTTTCTATTCCCTATGCATAACAGAGAATAATCTGCAATTCAATTGGCCACGAACTTTTTTTGTGTTGTAATTTACGTGTGTTACGTTTTTACAGATATTGGCCTCTCTACCATGTAATCATTCTCCGCTGCATGTCGAGACATTATCGGCTAGTGGGAGACGTCGAACGAGCCTATAGTCACTTGGAGCCTAGTCAGCTGTCAGAAAATTACGCAAAAATTGCATGTCTCTACATATATGTTTGACACGAAACATTTATATGTGAATGTGAGAAGCGTTCGTCTTTGTACAGTACAGGACTATAACATTGATAAATTTTTTCGGACTATTTTCTTTGGGTTTTGAACGACATGTGTCCAATAATATTTTCTGCCTTCACATATATTACTACATATTTCTTCATAGTGTAACAATATGACCGCAACACATCCTGCTTGAAAGGGCTTCATATTGGGAATGAGCGGCTAAACTCCAAAATGAAACGTCTTTATTGTAGAATTGCCAAAAACTTCTTTAACTGTGCAATGGAGTAGGGAAATATGATCTTTTTTTGTTCACAAAGTGTCTTGTCCTAATTTTAAATATATTTTTCAAGGATAATTTCCTACCCTTCACTTAAAGTAGTGCCAGAAGTGGTGGCCTTCATTCCGCTGATTTGTTTTATTACATACAGAATGTTTCGTTGGTTTATTAATGCATGAGCAGCGAGAAATAAAGCTTTTTCTATAGTAGCTTACAACGCTTTAAAGACATCCTAACAGCATGAAATGAACGTTTCTAATTCCGCGTTTCTGGCATTCATGTAGAATCGGCCCTCACAGTGAGGGGCAAATGGGTCAAAGCACCCCAGGCCCCCAAATCCAAAATTTTGAGATAATTTACACTGTTATATATTGGAAGCTCATTCCACCCAAAACATTTTGCCCCCAGGCCACAAAAATTCTCTGGACGGCCCCGAGAATCGCCCTAAGTGTGTCAGCGACAACGCGTCCATGGAGTGACTACCGACCTGCAGCTTGCCGAAGACAAACAACAAGGAGTGGAAAGAGGAGGAGGGAGAGAGAAAAAGGGGTAAAAACGCGTGTCTTGTTGGGTACACAACTGGGTCGGAAGAGTTGGCAGTCAGCAAACATGTATCTCCAGCTGTTATTGTACCTCGCATCCTTTTCTTCCCTCCTCCACGGACGACCGGCAGCTGTTGCCGAATTGTTAGTTTGAACAGCAAACACAAGTTTTCTTCCCTCGGTATATCGCCCCCCCCCCCCAAGCCGTCCACCTCTTCACCAAACTCTTTCCCTACTTGTGCTGTCCGACGAGAGACGATGGTCAACACGTAGTTGGTTCTCCCGACCGGAAACACAACCAGCAGCCCAGCTTTCACCGCGGCAACAAAGGTCTTCTCGTCTTCCTAACCGGACTACATTACAATAGCCGGTGATTTCGTTTGGTCTACAGGGGCGCTTGAAGAATCGCCCGCGTGGAAGTTACTAGAACCTGAGAACGTTTGGACGGCAATGGAACCGAAAATACGCCACAGTTCTCGCGAATTGTAACATTTAATCTCACTAGCGGCTCTTGTGTCGGCGGATTACATACCCCTTTCGCTGATTTGTGCCGAAGAAGCAGGTCGAATGCTCCCAGGTCGGATGTCTGCCTTAGCTGCTGATTCACACATTCCTTCTGATCTGACGAACGCATTCGAGGGATTGCCGGTGTATCCAAATTTTTGAGCTGTCCAGTACAGGTGGTTCACGATTCAATGATCAATTTTTGAAGCCCTGCTCCATTTTTATTTTCAACCAGTTGGAACCTTTCCACTGTGTGTAAATAAGTGCCATTCCATGTTATTTAAACCTAGCGGTTCCCCACGAATTCATTCACGTGTTTTCAGTCGAATGCTTCTTTGGCCAATACAAAAATTCAGTCTG
Source organism: Medauroidea extradentata (assembly GCA_003012365.1). Classification (NCBI taxonomy): domain Eukaryota; kingdom Metazoa; phylum Arthropoda; class Insecta; order Phasmatodea; family Phasmatidae; genus Medauroidea; species Medauroidea extradentata. Next base: position 75,439 of record PNEQ01089801.1, read on the forward strand.
TGTACTCCAAACTATTTTAAGAAATTCGTAAAATTATTTATTTATATTTTCAACATAATTTCAAAACCTATTTATTTCAAAATAATAATAGTAAATTTCGAAATAAATTAATAAAAGTTTTTAATAAAAACTACTAGGCACTTCAAATTTCATATAAGTAGTAGGTACACTTATTAAACGGAATGCTCAATCAAAATGGCCGCGCCACCTTCTGCTGGCGTGTAGTAAGTTTCATTTGTGCAGTCGGTATTTTTTGTACAATATGTATACTATAAATAAAAACGATTTAATTGTGTTAATAATGCAAGAATGTTGGATTTAAATGAGAATTGTTTGATGTGTAGTCCGGCTCCTGAATAGTTTTTGGGACACGGTAAATCAGTGACTGCTGTCAAGAATAATAATTAGAAAATATTTTTACAATGGTCTCAGATATTAACTTGTAAACGTGGTGAAATCCAGGAGATCCCTAAGAAAATCCGCTAACCAACGGCATCGTCCGGCACGATTCCCACACGTGAAAATCCGGAGACCGGCCCCGCCGGGAATCGAACCCGGAACGTCTTGGTGGGAGGCGAATGGACTACCTATCAGGTCAACGTCCCCCCCCCCCCACAATCCACTTCGAGGACTGGAACGCGCCAGACGTCCTCTCAGGCGGTTACCTTACAGTACCTGCTAAGGTTGGCTACATTTTCTCAACCACGTGACTATTTTTGTCGGTTACCAGGTTATTGTATGAAAGCTTACAAGCGATTTAAGATCTTGTGATTCGGGTTACTCTTTGAACGCCTCAAGCTGAAATTTTGTCTTGCTGATACTAGCTCCGTGACTTAATATAGGCCTTACCCGTTAAGGGTGTAACGTGCGATAAAATCATAACTTTATATTTTTATGAAATACTGTTAGTTTTATAGACGATACTTGTGTATACATTTTATTCTTATGAAACAAGTTTATCTCCCATAGTTTTCTCATAACGGTACGACAAAGTCAAAATTTGCATTTTCCGCTGCCATGCAAATAGTGAAAACCAACTGACATACATAAACAAAATAATTCACTGTGATATTACATCGCATGAGCTATACAATAAAGGATTTAAAAGACCATAACGCAACATTTAGAATTTAAAAAAGAATCGTGAATATACAGAAAAAAGTAGAAAAATCAGCAATTTTTTAAAATACAAAAATAGTTAACTGGATTTTTTAAAAGTGTTTTACTACGCAGCCCGTCGAATGTTATTTCACTGTGAATCATTTCACTTGCGTAAGCCAACTGGTTTTCATTATTTGCATGGCAGCAGAACATGCCAATTTTGATTTTGACGTACCATTATGAGAAAACTATCAGAGTTAAAATTGTTTCATAAGAGGAAATTTTACTCACAATTGTAGTCTACAAAACTAACATTATTTCATAAAAATATAAAATTACGATTTTGTCGTACTAGAACACCCTTAATGCCTCTGTAAGTCGTAACTTACACGTGACCTTTTTACGAGAATGTAAGACCCGGGACAGCATAAATCCGACCCCCTCTCCTGTTTTATATGCAGTGATGATGTGCTCTTGTATGCTCTCATACTTTTCTCGGCAATCCTTGATATCAGAGACGTTGTCTTACTGAGTACTGGTTACAGCATCACTTGCATTTCTTTCTGCGTGATCATAAATTAGAATGGAACGCAAACACATTTCCGAAATATTCCTATTATGGAAATGTCTAAATACAAAAGAAAGCTGATATGTTACTGAACCAAACGTATCATTCAAGTGGTAAACAATTTATTTTTGCACCACATATGGTGAACATGAACTTCACACCTAAAAATATGTTCACAGCAACGGAACTTAAGAGGGGTCCTCGACTGGCGCATGGATGGCGTTCATGCAGCGTGTCACACGTATTCTTTTTTTTTTTTACAAGAAACCGCTTAACTTATTCATATTATGTTTATTTACGAAAATAACACACACTTGAAACTATGCTTACATGTTTTCAAACATTCAGCACGGTTGTTAGAAACATTATTTTCGGGCCTCTTTAAGTGGCTAAAAACGGGGGTTTTTAGATTGCTGTAACTCCGAAAATATTACCTGAATTCGTAAAGTGCAATGCGAGAAGCATGCGCTGGTCTTTACTTCATACTATTCAAAAATAAAATGTTGTGGTCATCGCTTAAGGACGTTCACGTGGCAAAATTCAATATTTTATACTTGCTTGGCATAGTGTTAGTTTTATAGACATTACTTGTGACTACATTTTCCTCTTGTAGAAATTTTTTAGCTCTCATAGTTTTCCCATAGCGGCATGTCAAAGCCAGAATTTACAAGTTACAGGAACATAGGTTAAACAAAAACCAAGTGACTTACCTGAATGAAATAATTTACACTGAAATTAGACATAATGGGCACTATGCTAAAAGATTTTAAAACACAGAATGGAATTCCTTTGTACTTTTTAAAAAAATTCGAAAATGACGAAAATGTACCTCATTTGTGGCAATTAAAAAAAATACCAAATGACTTTGTTGTGTGTTTTTAAATCTTTTAGCATAGTGCCCATTATGTCTAATTTCAGTGTAAATTATTTCATTGGTGTAAGTCACTTGGTTTTTGTTAAACCTATGTTCCTGTAACTTGCAAATTCTGACTTTGACATTCCGCTATGGGAACACTATGAGAGATAAAAAATTACTACAAGTGGAAAATGTAGTCACAAGTAACGTCTATAAAACGAACACTATGCCAAGCAAATATTAAATTTTGAATTTTTGCCACGTGAACAACTCCGTAGGAAAAAATAATACAACGAAAACCTCGTATGCCAGTTTGGCGCGCTGCGAATAGAGGCGATATGCTTCTCGTCAAGCGTGGGACACTGGTTCTTATAAAATCAGACGATTTTATTATATTTTCAGTTTTTAAAATTTCACTTCGTGTAACAATGTTGTAGGCTATGACTTGACACATATAAAAAAAAAATTTTTTTTTTGTATTTAATAAAAAACGCAAAATTTTAAAATCAATATTTCAAATTTTCAAAAATTTTAAAAAATACAAAAATATACATTTTCTTTGTGTTTATATGTGTCAAGTCATAGCCTACAACATTGTTATACACTTTGGTATGTCAGTTGGCTTTAGTGGCGTAGGCCTACATAAAACCGTACAGTGCAAATTTTGCCGTTTACGACTCACTATGCAAAAACTATGAGAGATACACAAATTTCCTAAGAGGAAATTTTAATCACAATTGATGTCTAAAATAAGAAAAAATAATCTGGTACGAATATAAAAGTAAAAAAAAAAAAAATGACGTTGAAAATTGAGGTGAAACGTGGGGTTAAACGCTGACCAAAAATCTATCATTGTCACTGTCCAGATGAGACCCGAGTAGATGCAGAGAAAATATCGAGCTGAATGTGAAGAGCCCTATGCAGTAGGCGCTAGATGCTGCGTTTGAGTTACAGAAACAAGCAGGCGATAAGAGCTTGGCTAGCTCGAGCGTCAACAATTAACTGAAATTAAGAACTGAAAATATGTACACACACGTTTCTTAACCTGCTCAATACGTCGGTAACACTGAACATACACTAAGCACAGTATTTATACTCAGTATGACCTAACACTTTAATATCACCCATACTATCATCTAGCTAAGGTTAATTCTACTACAGGTTAAGAAGATCAATGGCACAGGGAAAATTTCTGCCACTTGAGCGCTGGTATCGCTAGTGCACCAAACTGACCAATCACAGAGCTTTTCTGAATTTCGAGTTACATTGAGTTGATAATTTAAAACGCGAAATTGTTTTCTTTTCACTTTAAAATTAAATTAGATGACTAATATAATTTCCTAGTTTATTTAAATTCAATTTTATTACGGTTTCGTATTTATCTGGTCTCTTAGCGATTGAAGCGAAACTAGTGGCAGAAATTTTCCCTGTGCCAGCTCTCCCATAAGAAATCGTATTTTCTTACTAACCTGTAGTAGAATTAACCTTAACCTAGGTTAACGTATACGATAAGTTCATCACCAAGCTCAAACTTAACCTTTTTTCTACTAAACAGTACGAGAGCTTGCATCAGTTAATAACAGCAGTCGAAGAACCAACATTACAACCATAGGCGCAATTAAGGGGGGCACTATGGCACGCCATCCCCCAAAAATTAACCAACCAAGGTCTTAAAAATTACAATTAATTTAATATTGAATAATCACGGTTACCAGTAGAATATTCAATGTTTAGCAATGAAAACTGCTAAAATAGCACCGTTTTACACCTTGAAATCCGAAATTTTCCCGGGGGAGGACCCCCGGACCCACCGCTTGAAGATGTGGTGCGTGATCCTTTATAATATTCGCAGGATAGCCATCCTTCCCCGTCTGAAATTCATAAATTCTGACTACGTTACTGATTACAGGTAGGGGTAGCTTGAGTATAACAGTATTCACAGAACTGTGCCCTCTCCAAATGTCCATTCTAGTTGCGTCTATGATTACAAGTATTAGCAAACGACTTCCAGCTCACAATATTACGGGGATCTATATCACTTATATAATCCACAATACAGAACTAATAAGTCCACTCTTCTTATAAAAACAAACTTTCAACAAGTCACTACCGAATATTGAAAGAATTCCTTTAAAACCAAAACGGTATAACAAAGGCATCAACACAAAACTTTCTTCTGCAGCAACCACTTTAGTATTCTACTTCGATGGATCAACTTCACCAGTAACAGCATCCTTTTTCAGTGTTAAGAAGTTCTTAGAAACCTTTCTAGGAAAGTATCTTCTTCGTCTGTAGCGTCTTCTATAGCATGGCATACTCATCGCCTTTATGAGCGAGGTGCGAAAACTGCGTGCAGTGTTTCGTTCGTTCGTTTTTTCCTACGAGGCTACTTTTTGTTTACGAAAAGTGATAAACAAATTCCAGTGCGTGTTTCTATTTATTTGTTTTACAACTCGGTTGGTAGTTTTTACGTGACAGCACTCTGAAAAAGTCATCTTTAGTCATTTTGAGTGCCCTTAAACCGTGTTTATAAGCATGATACCTAAAAAAAAAGTGGTTTTAAATGTGTATTCTTTTCATACGTAAAGATGTGTAACAGACGTTTAGCAATATTTATTTAAAAAATCTCGTATCATGCTGTTACAGTGTTCATGCACCAGCTCTATAGTGCTCTTAAGAGTTGGTGAACCTGGCGCGTGAGACGTGCGGTAGTGTGGTACGGAAAGTATTTTTTCTTGTATAACTGTTAAAAATGTTTGCAGTGTGTTTATCTACGGAAATAAGACACACTTCGAACTGTCTCTTAAAAATGCCGTCCGCTATTTAAAAAACATGATTTCCAAGCTCTTCAAAAGTGCTAGAAATGACTTTTTCCCACGTTGCTGTAGCTGAGAAAATATCAACCGTAATCGTGAGAGAAAATTGCAGAACCCTGCATTGGACCTTTACCACATACTTTCCACAAATAAAAAAAACAGGGTCATCGCTTCATGTCCCACTGAAAAACACACTTTACGGAAACACTACACGCTAGTTTAGTCCTTCGCGCCTATAGTAGGCGATGAGGTGTTGACGGACATGTTAATTTCAACTCATCGCCTTAAAAAAAAAAATATATATATATATATATATATACATACATACACACACATATACATATATTAGTGTCCACCAAATCTTAAAAAGAGTTCTTGCGGGCCGATAGACTTTTATGGCATGAGGTTCTTACCCGATTTTACAGTAATGTCTACTTTATCGAGTAGATCGAACGAGGTTTTCCTAAGCCTCTCATGATTCGTAAGAGCGGAGCAGAGGAGATTCTGAACCAGTGAAGGCAATCACGCGAAATTTTGATTGAAACTCGTTCACGAAGGGAGGAAGAAATGATCATAATAAAAATATAACTTCACGGCCAGTTTTTTTTCTAAGTGGGAGGCTCGCGGACAATGGTTCGGCCGGCCACAGATGTTCCAGCAGCCTAGACCACGCGACCTTGAAGCTCCGGGCGGGCAGCTGCGGCGGCGACCTTGGGACGCGTATTAATACCGGAGTTATTGGAGGACCACGTCCACCTGCCTCGCGAAGAATGCCAGGGCGAGGTGGCCGTCGTGATGAGCAACTGCCCTGTCCTACCGAGGTCGCACTGGTCGGTATTAACTGTTATAATATTCAACTGATCTAGAAGTCCTTACAGATACTCCCCTAGTCCTTGAAACCACCCCCATAGTTCTATAGGCGCTTATGAAAACTCATCAGGGTAGGTCAGCCAACATTTCAAGTTTTCGGTGTTTGAAATTTCACCCCAAGTAAATTTACTCGTTTTCAAAATCTTAACTGATGGCATCCCGGTCAACTGCTAAAACGAGCTAATAATGTAAATAAATATAGATATAATAAAGAATGCACCGTGGATGTAGCATTTAGCGGCATATTTATCATGTAAACAATGTGTAGACATTTTTTTTGTTTTTAAAACCCCTAATAGCATTGCAGGCGGTTGTCAGATCCTGATAATCGACAAAACCTGGTCATGTGACTGAGATAACTTACCCTACTCCAGAAAGTGAATTTTCATAAACGCCTTGTATGGCCAAATGACATAGTAAAATCCCACGTCAACATTTTTTGAAGTTTGTGGCAATATTCGTCACATCGCTCATTTCGGTGCAGTGGTCAAGCACAGCAGCGTAACTAGAATTTGTGAAAAATAAGAGGGGGAGGGGACGGGGTTTTAACCTTGAAATTCGAAGAAGGAACTCCGGCCATCCCTTTAAAGTGGTGGATACGGGAGTCGTCAAGCAGGAAAATTATGATTTTAAGTTGTAAATTAGTGCTCTTTTCGAGCAAATTTTTTAAACGTAACATTTTTTAAACACCGCAGTTGGGTACATTCAGGGCCGTTGGCAGGATTTCCGAGCCCCTGTGCGTGTAAGTCTTTAGGGCTCCATACCATCACAAATCCCACATTTTTTGCTTTTTTTCCAAGTTACAGATGACATATTTCCGAATGAAAACTGAATATAACATTTGTTTTGCTGCTGAATAACACAGGAAACAACATGTGAAACATGAGACAAATTACATTTTTTTTCTAAAAGTTTTGTTTCATTGTTTTTCAGTTCACTACCCTTGGCCCCTCATGCGTTCTTGGGCATATGCCTCTTCCCCCTCCTTTCTCGGCGGCCCTGGGTACATTAGTAAGATTATATATATAATTTATTGTGGTTCATTCGAGCCTTAAAAAAAGGGGGAGAGTAAAGTGTTTGTCGCCTCCCTAACTTCCTCTGACCACGAGCCTATCATTAGAAACACCTGCTTTTGGTGAAAATATTCTGCATCAGTTTTCTCCAGTGCCTCGTGTGCACATATGCGGCTGTACTTCATGGTCGCTGATTTGCTGAATTTAAGTCTCACGTGTCTAAACGTTTTACTGCAAATCACGAACGTGTGTCACTCGCAGTAACCTTCTGATTGGTAGAGTCAAACGAGAAACGTGTTTACACAAAGACACTCTGCCAATAACAAACAAACAGAACAGTTGTCAAAAATTATTATCTAGGACTGCTGTTATTTTTTTAAACTTTGCAAATTGACTTCCAGAAACCTACAATTCTGAACTGATGCTTTCAACTCAGAATTTTCGAGTTTTCCTGCCAAGAATTTGGTGTGCTATTTGTCTAGCCACTAGGCCACGCTCAGCGGCGCTAGCTTCCTTCATTTTAGCGTGAAATGAACATAGACGCAGTGTTTACGGTGAAGTGATGTGCTCTTTTGAAGTCTGTCTTGTAAATAATAATAAAATACAGTTCGTCTGGGGAGGAAAGGGCAATATTTTGGGAGGTGATCAAAATAAGCTCATATGGGCATGGGATAAACATGGGACGATTGTCGATATAGCCCAATTTCAATGTAAACACTGATAACCTCTAAAATTACTGTTATTGTCTTATTTGCAACGATGTTCCTCTTTTCAGTTACAAGAAAATTATGATACATAATGAAAATCACACTAATATTTTTTTCTTTTTTTCATAGCTGTAATAACAAGATTACAATATGCAACTATTTTATTCCATGTAATGTAAAACACAACGTTTCAAGTTAACAGTCCACATTAGTCGGTTAGCTGCGTATATGTAACCACGTTTCCATGGCAACGCGTTGCCTTCGTGATTGTGACATAGCCTGTCATTGCTAGGAGCAACATAATAACTACATAACAATGACAGTAATTCTAGAGCTTATCAATGTTGACATTCAAATAGGGCTATCTAGACAACCTCCCCATATTGACTCCATGTTCACATGAACTCTTTTGATCACAGTGACCAATACTGTCACAACGGGGTAGCGGGGCAGAACGAAGCACTCAAATAATTTAGTGAAAGAAAAAACTTTGGCGAGATACATAAGAACCAAAATATTTATCCGGTAAGCTTATTAAATTGGTATCCATACATAACCACGACACCCGGAATAAAAATTCTTATCAGTTACCACGATATAAAAATAAAATTCAAACACTCGTTCATTTACATGGCTAGCAAAGTTGACTTGAAAAACGCCTCGCATCATGCTTTCAGGACTAGGTTTAAGTCCTTTTTGTTTCGGAACCAGTCTTAATATATAGACAACTAAAATAGTAAAGAGTTGCACGATTACGTAAAACTCTAGTAAAATTAATAATGTAATATTTTTAAGTAACTAACTTATAGGCTTATGTATGCTTACACTTGTATGATCAATCGCATTCCATTGCATTCATGTAACTGTGCAGTGTATGTATACGTAAATATATTTGCATAAATAAAAGTTGCTGTGCAAATAACTCTTACTTTCGTGATCAGAACAAGTAAAATAATTTAAATGTCGCATACTTTAATGGTTGCGCAAACAAATGTATGTTTGATTTAACATTATCTGCATGGCCTCATCAACCACGTCATTTGGTTAAAACCACAAACATATTTCAAATAAATAATTTGGTTGTAACGAACCATACATTTGTTTGGAAGTACTGAAACATATCATTTGATCATTTAGTTGTTTCAAACCAATTTTGTTTGATTTTATAATATCAATATATATATATATATATATATATATATATATATATATATATATATATATATATATATATATATATATATATATATATATAGGCAAGCACACGGATTCGACCCCACAGCCTTTAGATCACTGACCATGCATGTTACCCCTATACCACTACAACTTACGACCGTATATTTTAATTTTTATGTTTACGTACCTGTGACATGTAATTCCGATAAACTCGTGATTCAATTAGACTCGTGTGCACGCGGAAAAATGTATTTAACCGTTATA
>PNEQ01089802.1:0-84624 GCA_003012365.1 Medauroidea extradentata
CTTTTCAGCCCCTTAAATGTTGAACTTCGAAAAATCCTTAAAATGGCCAATATGCATTTTTACGAGTTTCCTATTAAAGTAAAAATCACGATGATAGGCCGTCGGGTTCGAGCTCTATCGACGTTTCTTCGGAAACACATTTCGCCTCTTTTCACCCCTTTAGAGGTCGAATTTCGAAAAATCCCTTCTTAGTGCTCGCATACGACCTGAGGGGAACCCCCACAAAAAATTTCACGATTCTAGGTTCAGCAGTTTGGGCTGCAGTTTGATATGTCAGTCAGTCAGTCAGTCAGTCAGACAATCAGTCAGCTTTCATTTTTATATATATAGATGAAAGTGTGTTAGTTTTTCAGACGATACTTATGAGTATAGTTTACTCTTACGAAACAATTTTAACTCGCATAGTTTTCTCATAACGACGCCTCAAAGTCAAGATTTGCATATTCTGCTGCTATGCAAATAGCGAAAACAAATTCACTTATGTAAGTGAAATAATTCACAGTGAAATTAAATGCCACGGGCTACGTAATAAAACATATAAAAAAAATCCCGCTTACTATTTTTGTATTTAAAAAATTCCTATACCTTCAACATTTTTCCTGCATTTTCGCAATATTTTTAAAATTAAAAACATTACGTTATGTCTTTTAAATACTTTATTGCACAGCTCATGAGATGTAATATTACAGTGAATTACTTTATTCAAGTAGGTCTTTTGGTTTTCACAATTTTCATGGCAGCAGAACAAGCAAATATTTTCTTTGTCGCACTGATATGAAAAAAACTATGAAAGCTAAAATTGTTTTGTAAGAGGTAACTGGACCCACAAGTATCGTCTATAAAACTAAAAATATTTCATAAAGATATAAAATTATGATTTTATCGCACTTGAACACCCTTAAGAGTCCTATACATCTGGCTCTTGAACATTGTTGCAGCGTGTTAGGAGAAATATTTTCTAAGAAATACTACTAAACGAGCGTTCGATTTTTTTATCGACGAAAAGAAAACACATTTACAACTATGTTTCTCTATTTTTGTTTTTTAGCCATCATGCTTAGAAACATGGTTTCGGGGCACCTCAAAATGGCAAAAAACAGACTTTTCGAGACTGCTGTCCGGTAAAAAATACCAAAAAAATCATTCCTCCTTAAAAACGCAAAAATTGTAGTAGAATACGTATAGGTAGTTTGTTTTACGTCGTCAAGAGCTATGATATATTTGAAGTATGAGAACCCAAGTTGCACTACTACACAGGCTGGAGAAAGGCAGAATCAGCAGATTGAAACATCCGGCGGGCGGAAGTCCAGGAACAAACAGGTTCTGATTACACTTGTAGCTGGCCACGTGTTCACCGAGCTGTTGTAACTAGGTTGACTGGCCAGAAGAGCTGAAAGTGACAGCGCCTACACTGGTTGTGCAACCTGCACACTTCCTCTCATCATATCTATGCTGCGACCTATGCTTCAGATTTCACATAGGGTAAACCGACTGTGATATGCGTTGCGGGCTTCATAAAATTGGGAAGACTCTGTGCACCTGGTTCACTAGGTTACCGGCAGAGAGCAGGCATGTGTAGTTTTTCGGCAACAAGTGAACAATATATCAATTCGAAAATCACTATTAAAATGTTTAACATATTTCTGGTACTGAAGTGGAAGCCTTAGGGGCGATTGCACAGTCATACTGAGTAAAATCTAAGGCCTCTCTGAGTGAACTGTGAGACATTTACATTGCAGAGACGAAAAGTGATTGAAATCTAAGGAAAAACTGATAATTTCTTAAGGTGTCCTCAGACCTTCCTTAAGATTTTCTCAAACTGCAAACCAATCATGGCGGCCGTAAATAGAGGTTAGAACGCCACATGGGGGAGAATATTACCTAATCTTATTGTGAATTTATTGGTAATATTTTTAAGGAGGAACATAACTATGGTGTAAATGATAGACTGCACTGGTATCTACAACATAATTTATATTCGTTGTACATTTTTACGTGAAAGCGATGTCGTGTTTTTTAATGCAACTTTTGTTTTCAAGCAAAATGGTGTAGATACAATTTTATAAACAAAATCAACGACGTATTTTTATACTTTTTATTTTCGATTTGTTCAGCTTTACAGCATGCGAGACACTAAATATGAATTATCAAATCGCCGTCATGTGAGTTTTGTGCATAATAAATGTAAAATAATATACATTTCAGCTACATTCCAATTTGATGCTTGAAGAGAAGTTATTTTTTTCGCGAATATTGTGGTAACACTTCACTTCAACTGAGTATCTCAATTTCCTGACTGCGCAAAGCAAACGAAAAATTACCAGGTTCTACTCAAGTTCTCCTTAGTTTCAACTTTTAACTCAAGATTTTTCTCACCTGACTCTGCAATAGACCCTTAATATCAGGAGTTTACTCTATTCGTGACAGTGAAGGTGATTCTTGATACGGAATAGTTCCTTGTTGCACCTTACTCATCCAACCCCTCGTTCAGTAAAATCAGACATTTTTTAGTACTGACTGCTGTAATATGCAATTTACACCTGCCAGAAGAGAACAAAGAAGTTAGAAACAAGTAAAGAGTACACTTTTCTTATCCTCGAGTGACCTTAACAGTATGGAGCAATAATTTCTGTATTAACCAATCTACCACGCATAGCCGCATGCATCGCGCGGTTCGCAACTTGCTCTAAACGTACTCTTCCTCATAACACTGAACCGAGAGTGGTCTCCAGCTAATACACCCAATCAAGCAGGGAAAATTTTATGTTCCCAAAACCTACTTAACGGTTAGGTTTGCGTGTTTTGAATCGTTTTGACTTCAAATACGGTTGCTCGTCTGACAATCTCACATTCGTGTCCCGAGCGATTGGAGAGACGTTGGTCAGCAGTTAACGTCTAGGTCTTCAGCGCTGGTGAGGGGTTGACATGAGATGAGTATGGAGCAGCGCCGGATGTATGTGCGGGGGAAGGAGAAAATCCCTGATAAAAGCCGCCGACCAGCGGCATCGTCCAGCACGATTCCCATATGCGTAAATCCGGAGACCGGCCTCGCCGGGAATCGAACCCGGATCGCCTTGGTGGGAGGCGGTAATCTGTATTGTATATTTGTGTAAACGGCGGCGCGAATTCCAAAAGGCGAGATATAGCCTATCCCCACAAACGAGTGCACTACCTTACCAGCTGGTAAAATTCATTTATGTAATTAAAAGGAATTTTTCTTGGAAAAATGTTTTAAAACTTACTAACTAAGCTAGTGAAGATGAAAATATGTTAAAATCATAAAATGTCCTGAAAACCGAAAGATAATTTACAACAGACCACAGATAGCATTGCCAACAGGGCTGTCAGTAGACATGTGTAAATGTTGCGACATTATTTTGAGACAGGGTAAAATTACTTGAACCTTCAGTGGACTAATAATAATAATAATAATAATAATAATAATAATAATATTTTATTGCCATTGAACAAGTACATGTAATAGCCAATTCACAACACTACATTTGACATAATCACTATACTACATTTTACTAAATGTCACAATACATTTTATCAATATCTCAATAAATTTTTTATATATTAAGTTTTAAGTTTAAAAAATCTTCAATAGAGTACAAAGGATTACATAAAAGCCAGTTGTGTAGCTAGTTTTCGAACTTTTTGTCAGGCAAACTAATTAAACTCAGTGGTAATTTGTTATACATCTTTATACCAAGTACATCAAAACTTTGTATAGATTTATTTAGCCTACATCTTGGTACGTCAATAAGTCTATGAACCTTAGTGTAATAGTTATGTATTTTGCTCCTACTTTAAATCAGATTATTTTGAATTTTTTTCTCGTATAGGCCTACAGTATTAGAGTTTTGATATACATATTTATAATTGTTAGAATCTGTTGCTTATTATAAAGAGGTCTACAATGAGCTCTGTAATTACATCCTGCAATAATTCTAACGGTTTTTTTATACCAACCACTGAAGCGCTATGTATCTTAGTGTGCCCGCATAACAGGACAGCTGGCATACAGTACCTTAAGCGATTAGTTGATAAAGTACTTTAGAGTTCAACACAAATTGTCAGCCAACAGAAGTCTGAAGAACACACAGTAACTTGTAGTCAGTCTGTTGCCAAAAGATAACGCGAAATTAGCACGTCCGTAACAATTGGTCTTCGACTTAATTTTAAAAGGTCCTGTAGGAGACCCAGCCAATAACAAAGGAGCAACTAAACGCAAGACCAATCGTGTGGTATCAATGTGTCAGTGAGCAGCCAATGAACTCCTGTTGTCTACTTGAGTACACAGATATTGTTGGAGAACCAGCGAATTATATCATTCTCTACTCATAAGTAAGGCCACGATTTTGTCGCGAAAATATTTTTGCCCCACTTTGTTTCAGTGACTCACGTGCACATCGGCAGTTCTGTTTCAAGGTTATTGGCAGCGTATCTATGTTCAGACACGTTTCTCAGTTGACTGCACCAATCAGAATAAGATTATTGTGAGTCTGTACGTCTATAATTTGCCAAGGCCAGTGAGAGTAAAATCATCCAACCACAGACGATGTAGCAGAGCTGCAGGTGTGCACATGACGCATCGAAACCAAATGTTGCAAAATTCTTTTCATAAAATCGTGGCTTTAGTGATAGGACAGCGATCTCAGTCACACACGCCAGCAAAGTGACTTCCCTGGCCAGCAACATGGCGGATACGCCCACCGCCAATCAGCGTAAGACCCTGCTTGCCGGTAGCCAGGCCAATAGGAAACCTGTCGTAACATGCAGAAACCAAACAGACACGAGGTTTGTATTAACAAACTCGGGCAGCCAATAAGCGGCCAAGTACGCTCGTATCAAATGATCCACCCAGTCATTTCACTTCTGTATTACTATTTAGTCTGTGACTATGTTGTAGAGTTGCAGGTTTGGAATGTGGTGGAAAAAATATTTTCGCGAAAACGCCCTACCTCAGAGCTGTAAAAATTTACCGATGTGACTACACGAAACGAAGTATACTCTGGACGAGATAGGCCCGGAGTTGCTGTAGTAGACGATAGAGTTAACTCGGTAAACTTTTCGAACGCTAGCAAACTTCAATAGTCACCTATCGATAGAGCCACGATTTTATGGCGAAAAGATTTTTGCAACATTTGGTTTCGATGCGTCATGTGCACACCTGCAGCTCTGCTATATCGTCTATGATTGGATTATTTTACTCTCACTGGCTTTGTCAAATTATAGACGTACAGACTCACAATAATCTTATTCTGATTGGTGCAGTCAAATGATAAACGTGTCTGGACAAAGACACGCTGCCAATAACCTTGAAACAGAACTGCCGATGTGCACGTGAGTCACTGAAACAAAGTGTGGCAAAAATCTTTTCGCGACAAAATCGTGGCCCTACCTATCGAATGAGCTGGGTAAAAAATTTTCTCTGAGTTAACTGAGTGACTTTCCTTAAACGCCTGTAGTTGGTCATCATAAACCCCACATACAGCGCGAAGGCGGAAAAAGTGGGCAAGATGACGTAGCTAGGAGGCGACACGAGTCAAACAACCAGAAATGAAACAGACCGGAGTTTAAAAGCGCAGTTGGTTTATTTTCGAAGGCCGCTGGCTCCGAATCATTTGAAGATTTCCAACTCGCAAGCTGACTGTTTTCACGGACAATAAAAATATACAGCCGCATCGTGCCAACCTTGGCGCAGAGTCCGTAAATGCAGGATAAAGGCAAGACAGCGATGTTCCGCTTTTGAAGAAAGTGAGTGATAGCAGGAAGGTACCCATATGTTTTTTCGGAGAATTGCTGGTCTTGACAATGAATATCAATTCTAATGGTTTAGCCAAAGTTTTTCGTTTGCAATGTAACAAATGTAACTCGACTTTTGTGCTACATTATTTTTTATATTATTATTACTGTTATTAGGCCGTACTATTATTATTAGTTATAGTTAGAGACCAGCGAATTTCGCATTATTGTTTGGTGAAAGGCTAGAATCTACTATCATATACTCACCCGAACAGATTACGTGACGTTTTTGTCTCCGGGTCTTCGTATTTTTGTGTGCCCGCATTACAAGATAGTGGCTATTTTACAATATACTTTATCATTGGTGAAAAGTCCTTCAGAACGAGACGCACAATACTGTCGGCCAACAGCAGAAGACAGATGAGTAAACAGTAACTTGTAGTTCAGTCTGTTATCAGATAATAACGCGAAATTTGCATGTCGCTAGTAATAGTATTATTATTAGTAATATTAGTAGCAGAACTGGTAGTGACAGTAGTAGTAGCATCAGAAGTAGTAGCAGCAATAATAGCAGCAGTAGAAGCAGAAGTAGTAGTAGTAGCAGTAGCAACCAGTAGTTGCAATAGCAGCAGGAGTAGCAGTAATAATAGTGGCAGTGGTAGTGGCAGAAGTAGTAGTAGTTGCAGAAGCAACATTAGCAGAAATAGAGGCAGTTGGAGTAGAAGTAATAGTGGCAGTGGAAGTGGTAGTGGTACAAGTAGTGGTAGAAGAAGTAGTAGCAGTAGCAACAGTAGAAGCAATAGGTGTAGTAGTAATAGCGGAAGTGGTAGTGGTAGAAGTAGTAGGTAGTAATAACAGCAGCAATAGCAACAGTAGTAACAATAGCAGCAACAGCAGCAGTAGTAACAGTAGTAGTAATCGTTGCAGTGGTAATAGTAGTAGAATCATCTTCATAATTTTTGTGGGACCTTTTGGTGTACTTTTATATTCTAAATTATACTTGCATCATATTGACAGTAATATTACATATGCTAACAAAACAATAGGTTTACTCAAATATCTTACTTTCTCTGCAACTGGTCCAGATTCTATACTCTGTCTATATTATGCTTTGGGCCGATCTGAACTTTAATTTGGTTCTACGGTTCGAAATGGACGACTTGGCCAGTGCCGTCAGAACAGATTGCATGCTGGGGAAATCAACTGTTTTTGCACAAGCAATCGCTCGTTTGCAGTGAGGCTCAATGCAGTAGCATGTTCGCCGAACTGTGTTAAGAATGGACATTGCCTCGTACAAATATGGGATTCTATCGCATCACAACTATTAACGTCATAAACGGGTCTATGGTTTCTTAAAATTCCTTGAAGCTGTTAAAAAATATTAACTGTTTTCACAAGTTTATTCCCTTGCGAGACTAAAATAAATAGACCTAGGTCACGGTCGTAGAAGTGCAGTTCTGGACACTCGCCTATCTACCAATGTATTTTGCTTGACCCCCTTTTTGTTTGGCTGCAGTTCACGAAGTTACGCCCAGACTATTGCTCCAAGTCATTCCAGTATCACTAACTAACATATTTAAATGAGACATGATTTGATTATCCACTGTAGTGATTTCGTGCTTAGATTTTTTCCCCCGTCGTTAAGGTAACCGTGAGACGAAATTGAGTTTTTACCATTCAGGACTAACCTTAGACGATTGGTGGAAAATTTATTCTTAAAATGAAAATGGCTAGTTTACTTTCTTGTTACTGCGTCTGATTGGCTAGATATTACAGTATTTGTTTACTGGTAGATTTACGTTCATGTGGGTGCATTCATTAACGTGGTTTCCTTGATAAAGATAGGCCTAAGATTTTTGTTTATTTCTCGTAAATGTGTGAAAATGTTAACGTCTCCAATTTAATAAGGAGTGTTACCGTTCACTGAAATTGTCGCTATCAATCATTGTTCGAAACAATAAAATTTTAGTGTTATTACGTTGGAAATGTAGCATGATGTAGCAACAAAGGAAGAAAACAAGTGAAGATCAAGTATCGAAAAATGGACGATTAAATTTGTTGAGTTTGTTATAGACATTGCAATTTTTTATTCAATTTAACAGGTTATGGGCCCAGTCCCGTATCTCGGATTGTTGACAAAGTAACCGAGTGGTAACGAACGTTAAGGGTTTATATTTGAGATCGCATGGGGTTTGGTAAGATAAGATAACTGCTGGCGAGAAGTTTTGTGTTTACTGTGCGTGGTTTTAGCTTCCATATGGAGTCAGAAAATTCTTCTAGACTCAAACTAGTTAATTAAAACAACTGGAGTGTGTGGAAATTTCAGTTGGTCGTTATCCTAAAGTCTACAGAGTTGCATGATATAGTGTCGGGCAGCGAACCAAGACCATGCAAAAATTACGATGTAGCAAAAAGTGCTTTTAAAAAATGTTTGAAGTCGAGGAATTGTCGTGACAGTAAAGCGCAAACAGGTTATTGTGACACGGTTAGAAGGCCCGATGACCCACCTGTTGACATGCGAGTCGGCGCATGAAATGTGGGTAAAGTTATTGTCCATCAATGAGCAACAGTCCGAGGTAAGCCTGCACCAGTTACAGCAGAAATTTTTTAACCTAAAATATGAAGGTGAAGGCGTTGCCATGTTCATATCTAAGTTGCAAGAATTGGTCGTACGATTAAAACAGCACGGGGAAACAATTTCAGAGCAGATGCTGATGACAAAAATCATTGTGACCTTGCCAGATAAATTTAAACAGTTTGTTTCTGCATGGGAAGCTGTAGCTACAAAGGATCAGCAGTTAGCAGAGCTCACATCTAGGCTGTTAATCGAAGAGGAACGAATTGGTGGGAAACGCACAGGCGAAGGAGCTTTTATGTCAAAAAGTAGTGTTAGGCCTGATACCCCTAAGTGCTTTTCATGTGGCAAACCAGGCCACTTGAAAACAAATTGTTTCAAAAACAAGAAACGGGGTCATGTAAGGTTTGCAGGCTAAGGATTGCCAAATAAGGGGTTAAGAAAAACAGCTTTCGTCATAGTAGGGCAAACACCAATTCATTTATCAGTGCTGCATTGTTTGGGGAAGTCTGAACTCAACAAACTGGTATTTAGACAGTGGTGCTTCTGAGCACATGTGTTCACAACGTGAATCTTTCTCAACATTTTGGTGCCTAGAGGTTAGGAAGGAAATTGTTATAGGCAATGGGTCTAAGCTAGTAGCTACTGGAGTTGGAACTATAGAAGTGGAAGCGCTTGATGGTTACTCCTGGAACATATCAGAGCTAAAAGACGTCTTGTATGTTACTGACATCAAGTTCAATCTGTTCTCAGCAGGTGCTGCCTTGAAAATGTGGTATGAAATCTCCTGGATTGAAACAAAATGTGAGCTCGTGAAAAATAAATGTTGTGTGCAATTGGACTGCAACAAGGGAAACTGTACAAGATGGAGTTTAGACACGTGGTAGAGTTAGCTGCAGTAAGTGTAGGTTCTGAGGTAAAGTGTATACTGCGAAACTGGCATGAAAAATTTGTGCACCAAAATGTAAACAGAGTAAAAGCTGTTCTTGAAATACATCAGATCAAAGTTGCTAATCCCGTTGCGTTTTTTTTTTTTTGTGAGCCTTGTGTAAAAGATAAACATCAAAGAGAACCGTTTTCCCCTAGCAAATCCAAAACCTTAGAGACCTGCCAGATTGTCCACGCAGACATTTGTGGGCCGATGGAGACTGTCTCTAGGGGGTGTAAGGTATTTTCTTTTGAATGTTGACGATTTCAGCAAATATATGTTTGTATATTTCCTGAAGCATAAATCAGAAGCTGTGAATAAAATGAAAACCTTCTTGAAGTTGGCCAAAAGTGACACAGGAAATGATGTAAAAGTGCCAGAACAGGCAATGATACAGAGCTGGTGAATCAAGAAATGAAGAAAGTAATGGAAGGTTTGGGTATTATCCATCAAAAGACAGTACCGTATTGCCCTGAACAAAATGGCAAAGTGGAGCGCGAGATGCGAACTGTAGTCGAGGCTGCGAGACGATGCTGCAAGCCAAGAACTTGGAAAAGTATTTATGGGCAGAGGCCGTAAACACTGCAGTGTACATGATAATAGGACAGGCTCTAGTCCTGAAAGAGAAAAGTGTCTTACAAGCTGTGGTTCAGCTTAGAAGAAGACATTAAAGATTTTCAGATATTTGGGTCAGAAATCTTTGTACATGTACCCAGGGAGAAAAGGAGAAAGTGGAATCCAAAGAGCATTAAAGGAATTTTTGTAGGTTACCAAGAAAACTCGAAAGCCTTCAGAGTTTATGTTCCTGATCAGAGAAGAATAGAGATATCGAGAAATGTTATGATTGATCATGATCAAACTGACATTCCTGAAGAGACGTTCTCTGATTACATTAGTGAAACTGAGAAGGAGAATCTAGACATTCAAGATTCGTCTGTTATATCAGAAGAGGAGGAGAAAGATTTCAAAGGTTTTGAATCAGAAAAGGAAGCAGTGACAGCTAGCAGGAGGAATGACAAACCTAAACTCAGGCCAGAAAGTTCCAAAAACACTGACAACAACTCCGAAACACAGGAGGAAGAGGTTGGAAACAACAGACTGAGAGACCATAGAACTTTAAAAAGGCCTCAGAAACTTAGCGACTACGAAACAAATTTTTGTGCGTTAGCAGAACCACTTGCATATGAAGATGCTATAAAAAGCAGTGATAGTGCTATGTGGAAGGCTGCTATAGAAACAGAACTGAAATCTATTGAAGAGAACGATAAATGGACTGAAGTGGAAGCCCAACAAAACTGTCATATTATTGGAAGCAAGTGGGTGTTAAGGATCAAGTGTGATGAAAAGGGAAAACCTGCACAGTATAAGACTCGGTTGGTAGCAAAAGGCTTCGAACAGAGTAATATTTCTGTTCCAGGAGAAATCTATGTGCCAGTTGCAAAGTTGGGAATCATGAGGACCTTGCTAGCTGTGGCAAATGAACTGGATTTAGCTGTTTACCAGATGGATGTACAAAGTACCTTCCTACATGGAAATATAGAGAAGAAAGTGTTTATGTATAAACCAGAAGGAATGCAACGTGATGAGAAGACTGTTTAACGATTGAACAAATCAATCTACGGACTAAAAAAATCTCCCTGATACTGGAATGACAAATTCAACGAGGTAATGATGCGAAATGGGTTTCAGTGGTCTAGAAACGACTATCGTTTGTATGTAAAGACATCCCGAACAGACAAACTGTATGTGCTTCTGTAAGAGGATGATCTTTTAATTGTGGGAAATAATGAAAAGGAAATAGAAAAGTTCAAGGAAAGTTTGATAGAAAACTTCAAGATGAAAGATCTCGGGGAATCCTCAATCAGCATATCTCGAGACAAAAAATCTGGCACTTTTAAGATAAACTAAACTAACTTCTTGAAAAGTGTTTTGATTAAGTGCGGAATGGAAAACTGTCGACCAGTTGCTACCTCCATGGATCCAGCCTCACAACTATTGAAAGCTGACAATGAACCAAAAGACAGTAGCCTGGAAACAATATGTCGCCAACTTATTGGGAGCCTTATGTATGCCGCCGTCGGATCAAGACCAGACCTAAGTGCAACCCTAAATTTTCTGAGCAGGTATCAGAACAGTGCAAGTGATAAGTTGTGGGGAGCCCTGAAACGTGTCTTGCGATATATTGAAGGAACACACAACCAATCCTTGGTAAACAGATGTCAGAAAACATCACCAGCAGTTCAAGGATATGTCGATGCAGATTGGGAAGGAGACCTGGCAGACAGAAAATCAACCTCAGGATTTGTGTTCCAGATCAATGGATGCACAGTCACTTGGGCATCTAAGAAGCAAGCAACAGTATCACTGTCATCAACAGAAGCAGAGTATGTGGCAATTCGCACAGCAGCAGCAGAGGCGTGCTGGATCAGAGAAATTCTCAAAGCCCTTCGTGTGTTCCAGCCAAATGAGTCAATCCTAATCCACGAAGACAACCAGGCTGCGACAAAAGTGTCTAAGAATCCCGAAAACAATAAGAGACTCAAACATATGGTAATTCGTCACCATTTCATTAGGGAGTAAATTCAAAACAAACATGTGGACATTCATCACCATTTCATTAGGGAGTAAATTCAAGAAGGGATAATTGAAGTAAATTATGTTAGCACCCATGATCAAGTTGCTGATGGACTTGCAAAACCATTGAATAAGCTCTCATTAGTAAAATTTGTTGAATTTCTTGGACTTGAATGTGACCCAAGTTTTTTGTACCATGAACTTGTGTAAGGCAAAGTGTTACTTTTTATGCTTTCCAGTATCTCCTAAATTTTGTTTATTGTATAAGTGTGATCCTTTTTTTTTTTGTGTGTGTTCTTGAATTTGAGAAATGTGTATTAAAGGGATCAGTTTGTTTCTTGTACTTGTGCTGAATGGTAAACCATGTGAATTAAATAATTTTATTGACGGGTAAGGGGGGGGGGGTGTTGGAAACAATAAAATTTGAGTGTTATTAGGTTGGGAATGTATGTAGCATGATGTAGCAACAAAGGAAGAAAACAAGCGAAGCATATGTATCGAAAAAATGGACGATTAAACTTGTTGAGTTTGTTATAGCCACTGCAGTTTTTTAAATTCAATTTAACCATCATCAATGATCTAATTGGAGTTTTTTTTTTTCGTGCTCCAAACGGAGAACTATGTAATAGGCCTACTTCATTTTTCTGTAGATTACATATTCCAACATTTATTGTCGGGCATTAAATTTGTTTTAGGGCAATGGTTAGTATACCCATAATTTAAGGCATGAATAAGTAATTTCTAATTTAGACTAATGATGCAATGTTCTTACTGTATGGAAACTTGCATTATTATGGGGCAAAATTCATTGTAAACCAACTAATTTTTAGATGGCGTTTCTATTGATTTATTGCGTTTATGACAGTATAAAATAACAAACAACCTTGACCTTGACTGCCTATTATAATTATGGTGAGTGTTTATCATAAGAAGTATGCAACGAAATAAAACTCTTTTGTTAACAGTGACACAAAATTAAATTATGCTTCATCGTTTTTTATTACTCAGTATGATATGACATATACGTATTTTAAAAAAATTCTGCAGTTGCCGTATACGAAAAAAAAATTTTGATTCCTGGTGTATTAAACGTGTTAATTAATTAATAGAAACTTCAACTCATGTAATCATAAACGTTTTCCGGCACCGTATGTGCAAAATCAGTTGTTACTACCCGTGGTTCAGTGCGCAAATGCTACTGGCCCAAGACGTTTCAAATCATATAAATTGTCTATAGGTAAATCTTTATGAAATAGTTTTAAAAAAATAATCTGAAGATTTAAGTTAGGAACAAACCACTATTTAGCACACAGACACTGAAACAAAGAAGGATAACCATTTATGCTTTGACCAAACGGTGTATTAGCAACTTCATACAGGTTTTAAGTCAAACAGATCCATTAAGAATAAATAAAATTACCTTGCAATATTGTATGGAAAATAATTGCACATGATTCCTCATTTTGTCTTACAAACACGGCTATATTTTACCATCGTTAAGTACTGAGACCTTTATTTATTCTCAGTCACGTTTTCCTTTGCATGTTGTTGCCACTTAAAATAATTTTCAATAATAAACAAATATATTATTATTACAACTGACGTCAAACCTGATAGCAAAAAAGCGAGAAAAATAAAAAATTATAATAAAAAGTTCGCGAGGCAGTACAGGGACTTTGCTTTTTAGTATGTTTTGAATTATTTAGCCTGTTTATAATAGTTTATCTGTCATAAAATATACCAAAGTTTTTATATTAATTCGATCCTGGTGTAAAAATAATCTTGGGCATAATTACAAACAAAAAGGAATTCTTAAAGACATTGATTAAGCGACTTAAAAAAAAAAAAAAAAAAAAAAAAAGGAATTTGGTGTGGAAGTACTGACAGATATGTTTCAACAGAGGAATTGGACGAAACATGCACTGCATGGGCTGTTGAGTTATAATTGCGTGTGCTTCTGTTACATGCTTTTCAGTACAAGACTATTTATTTTTCTGAAACTAACTGTTCTCGGTAGAATTTAAAAGCCTGCGATATAATTCAAGATCCAGAACAGGTTTGAGAAGCTCTTGAATACATTATGGAGAAAGACCAGTTCGTTTTTTACTTCCCTTCATTTACGAAATCCTCGCTCAAAAGATAAGCTTTATCATCTACATAAAAAAAGGAAGAAAAAATTGTTTTTAGAGACAAGTTTATGGGATCAAAGTTTTTTTTCAGCTCAGTTTTTTGGAAAAAAGAGCCACATCACGAGTGCCAATTTTCAGGATATAACAATGGTAAAAAATATAACGATGCGATAATACGTGCCATTCTGAGAAAAACAACTGCGGGATTTTACAACACTATTCAACGTCTCTCCGTTCAAACTTCAAACACAGACCACTTTGCCTTAATCTCACGATTCAAGGCGGCCGTCTACCTAAACCTCTTATTCGCGTTAAAGGTGTTCAAGTGCGATAAAATCACAAATTTTATATTTTAAAGAAATATTGTTAGTTTTGTAGACGATACTTGTGAGCACATTTTACTCTTACGAAACAATCTTAGCTCTCATAGTTTTCTCATAACGGGGTGTCAAAGTCAAAATTTGCGTTTTACACTGCCACGCAAATAGTGAAAACCAACTGACCTACTTAAACAAAATAATTCACTGTGAACTTCACTGTGAACTTACATCCCGTGAGCTATGCAATAAAACATTTAAAAAAAAAACCACAACATAACATTTTGAATTTGAAAAATTCGCAAAAGTACATTAAAAAGTTGCAAATTCAGCAATTTTTTAAAAATACAAAACCAGTTCGCAAGAATTTTTGAAATGTTTTATTACGTAGCCCATAGTATGCCATGTCACTGTGAATTATTTCACGTACGTAAGTCAATTGGTTTTCACTATTTGCATGGCAGCAGAACATGCAAATTTTTACTTTGATGCACATATGAGAAAACTATGAGAACTAAAATTGTTTCCTAAGAGGAAACTGCACTCACAACTATCGTCTACAAAACTAACACTATTTCATGTAAATATAAAATTACGACTTTATCGAGCTTGAACACCCTTAATTAAGGAGGCCGCCTGTCCTGGCCGCCGAGCAGTGTGAAGAGTTTGGCCGTTACATTATTCGAAAACCGCTCAGCGTGCGTGAGTGATGTCTACTTAGTAGAGGCACGATTATTTCGCGTATTGATTCTACGTCAGGTTGGACGTCAACAACGTATACTTCACTGTCATTATTGAGATCGGACAACAGTAGTTTTGATACACATTTAACGACTGCAAACCAGTTAAAAAATAAGGAAATAACTCGAGGTGAAATCACGTGGTACCCGCATGCACGGTTAGAAGCCAATTAACAATCGACTATGCCCAGTTCGTGTATAGGACTGAGAAGTCTAGGCTGCTACCAGATGAATACGCGAAATAATCGTGCAACTACTTCTTCCAAATAAAATTAAAAGAACATTACACGTGTATGTATACCCATTTCTGGTTCAACAACACTCACTGAAGTATAGGACCTAAAGGTTTGTCGCAATATTGATTGTCATTTTTGGAATATTCTTACACATATAAGAAAATAATCCACACGTCCACAATGGTAGGCTATATATAGTTTAGGAGTTATAAAGTTTTAAAATGTTCTTGCAACCACAAAATTACCACATTTTGCGATGTACAAAAATATTTGTGTCGCGTACTGTTGAAGCTATATCAACGTTGAATTTTCTATTCGTTTGGAAAAGTGTGATTGTACTTTTCGTTGAACTAACAAAATCCGAAAACATTTCCGCAGAAAAGATTTAAATGTGAAGAAAAAAAAAAATGCACTTCTTTACACGGTTTTCAAGAATTTAAAACTTTACTGCCGAATGAGCTAACGAAGCCTTCTTTCTTCCTGCGTGTTTTTCATATTTTACTCAATACGTAGCATTACAAGTCCCATTTTGTGAGTGTACGGTGTTTGAAGCAATTTTCAACAGTTTGTAGCCCTGTCGCCTTACAGAAACTACTTGATCAGTCCTTGTAAGCAATGTGCCCAATTTTTCCGTGGATTTTTTTTTCTTCAGATTTTTCCTTCAACCAAAATCACAAGCACATTTTTCTAAACGAACATAAAATTCAACGTCGATATAACGTCAACAGTACAGCACAAAAAAAATTTTTTTTGCATATCGCAAAATGTGGTGATTTTGTAGTTGCAAGAATATCTTTAAAACTTCATAACGCCTAAACTAAACACATCCTATCATTGTGGCTGTAGGGATTCGTTTCTTATATGTGTAAGAATATTTTAAAAAAATTAGAACCAGTATTGCGGTAAAACTTTAAGTCCTGTGAGCCGTTTGATGAATTTACATGGTGGTCATAGAAGTACATTTCTGGACACTCGCCTATCTACCAATGTATTTTTCTTGACCCCCTTGCTGTTTGGTTGCAGTTCTCCAAGTTACCGAGAGTGTTGTGCGTCTTAGGCGCTGCAATCAGGGCGGCCGGGCTCAAAATCCGCTGACTTTTTTCCAGTACTATTAACATTGTAAAGTTAATTAAATATTGCTGGAGTCATGCTTTAGGATTGTGAGTGAAGGATTTATAATTTATAAATTGATAAAAAATACGTTTTGATAAATTGTTTATCTTTATACTGTTAACACTGGAAAAAATAGTGGGAAGGAAGTGGGCGGTGTTTGAGCCTGACTGCCCAGATTGCAGCGCCAAAGATGCACAACACTCTCGGTAACTTGGTGAACTGCAGCCAAACAACAAGGGGGTCAAGTTTCCAGGCGAGTGTCCAGTGCCCTGAGTACGAACTCGCCCGGGACGTTGCGATATGTACCGAGTGCTAACGAAACGCGTAGCACAAATAGTGAGTACGAACCCTTTTGCGGAGCGTCTTTCGTTATGTTTCTGCGGAGCAGTGGAGTAAACGAATCTCTATGACGTCAATATTTAAGGAAGCTAACGTACACAATTTTGGTGTTAGTATTTAGCTGATCGGTGTTGTCATTATGGTTTCTGTCTCTTTGCTACTATTTTTTTTTATTCTTGGGGACTTCCGTGGTAATAAAATACATAACGTTATACATAGGGACCCCTGTTTTTCGCGAAAATAATTTTGCCCCAGTTTGTTGCAGTGCCTTATGTTCACATCTGTAGTTCTGCTTCGTGGTCTGTGATTGGATATTTAAACTCTCCCGAGCCTTGGAATTCTACAGGCAAATCACAGACGCTTGGTGTTGCAGGAACGTTATTGTAATTGGCTCAGTCAAATGAGATACGGCTCTTCGTAAAGACACGCAGCCAATAACAACGGAGCAGAATTGTAGACATGCACGTACGGCACTGAAACAAACCGGGGCAAAATTCTTTTCGCGAAAAACAGGGGTCCCTAGTTATACATATACACTGTTCTTCTACGGCCATGGCCGGTACTGTACTTTCTATCGCAAAAAAAAATGCAAAACTTTTAAAGGTATGAAAATCTTGGCGCAGATTCTTTTAAAAGATACAGGCGTGCACATAACATCTTACCTTTAAGGACGCGGTTCACCTCAGATTTCAACGTCTTTTTTTTTTTTATTTGTACCAGCTATTTTTTTCTTATTTTAGACTTAAATTGTGACTAAATCTTCATCTTCGAAAATCGTTGTATCGCTAATAGTTTTCGCGTAATGAGTCATAAACATCAAAATTTGCATTTTACGGTTTTATGTACGCCACTAAAACCAACTGACATACCAAAGTGAAATAAATGTACAGTTAATAACGATGTTGTAGACTAGATCTTCTATATAAAAAAATAGAATATTTTTTTGAAGCCGCGGGAAATAGGTAGCGAGAAATAGATAATATTTTCTGCTCTTAAATTTAAAAAATACATTAGCGTCTTAGCAGCTTCGATAATCGTATGATTTCAGTTTCCCGTGGTTTTCCGAAATCACTCCAGGCGAATACTGGTATGGTTCCTTAACAAAATCCTTGGCCGACTCGTTTCTTTATTCCTGTACTTGTTTAAATTCGTCCTGTACTTGTTTAAATTCGTGTATAATGACCTTGACGTCGACGCATAAACAAAAGTAATCTTCTAGAAAATATAACTAAAAAGAAATAGTTCTCGTGATACGAGGTCGTAACAGAAATGGAAACTGCTTTTAATTTCTTTACGAGTCCTAATTAATGTTTGCAAGCTATGATTACTGAGCACATATACTCCATTTCATATAAGTTTGGATAAATTTGACAGCAACTTATGGGCAATCATTTTAAATTTTTTGTGATATGTTGCACAACGCAAGACATGAATCTGAGATGTCCATTTTAGCATTTGTACTACAAAGTATGTAACAACCATAGAAAACAGAGACAAAAGAATGTGAATATTGCTAATGCTTCCGTTCTTCGCAGTTGGTAACACGTCTTGCGCTTTAACAATGTTAAAAAGCTTTTGTTTCACATATTGTCCTTTTACGTTATTTGGTGATAGTGAGTTAGTTTGCTAAAAGTTTTTTATCCAAGGAAAATCAAAACACTAGAACACTGCTCGATAGCCAATCATGTTGAAATAGACAACAAGGACAGCAAAAGGGAGCTCTTAAAAACAGCTGATCAGGATCGTGACCATGTAATAATAACGGCTTAAAACGTGACGAGAAGACAAACTTGATACAGACTGTAGTGTCGCAACAATTCAAAGGCATCTGTAGTATTTTTAAACTTTTGAGTTGAGCGTATGTCGCAGAGACTAAACTATCAGTATTTTTCTACAGAAATAGTGCTACGAGTTACGAAACAACCTGCGCAGACCCCAATGTCATCACGTTGCTGGAAGCCCAATGAGAAGACTCGGTCTCCGTCAGTGGCGTAGCCAGGAATTGTGTAGGAGGGAAGGGGAGGAGGGTTGTACCTGAGAATAATATATTGAAACACCGACCACCCCCGTATAGTGGGATTTCAAGGTGCACTTTAGCAGTTTTTCGTAACGAAACATTGAATATTATATCTACTAGTCAAAATATTGTTATAATATATTTTCAAATTTTTGTTGCTGATGGGGGGTTAGAACCCCCCCCCCCCTGGCTACGCCCATGGTCTCCGTCATTTATTACACCGAAAATTCACGGTAAAAAAAAACAACACTTTTTTAAAGATACTTCGAACACCGGCAACCAAACTTCAGCAATATGTGAAGTTTTCCACCCACATACAGTATATGTAAAACTTGTAAACAGAGCAAAAGTTCAGCATCGTTGCTACACAAGCTTGGTGACTTCAGTGTAGATTTGAGTAGTTCAAAAAAAATGTGTATAGGAACGCTACCATATATGTAATGGGAAACCATATTTTGCCATAAATACTTATTCACAACTCCTATACATCTGTGTAGTAAATTTAATTTTTTCCCTTCAGCGTATATGTAATTTTATGCTTAGTGCACACGAACACATATCTTGCACAAGAAAAAGAATATCAGATCTTGGTGAAACCTAGACAGCCCATTCAGCTGGTGTCCTAGCCCAATTGAGTGATCTTTATGTACACGACCAACTTTCTTGAAAAAAAGAGTCGCTGTAATAAAACTTCCTAAATAGTAATGGAAGTTATTCACCCACACACAGTGTAGGTAACTTGCCAGACTTCATCTCGTAAAGAGAGCAAGTGTTGAGCGTTGCTACTTACAAGTCTGTTAACAGCAGTACTCATTTGACTGTTTCTAAAAATGTAGGAGGAACACTGCCATGAATGGCTAACAATTTTACCAGACCAACTTCGTTAACACTCCTTTACATCTATATGGTAAGTTAAACAAATCACATTTTAGATTGTACACCTTGCATGGTACATAATTCAGCGTTAAAACAGTTCAGAACTGTAGGTTTCACAAAGCCAATTAAAAAAAAAAAAAAAAAAAAAAAAAACAGAAATCCTAGACAATAGTTTTTTCCAACTTTATGAGCAAAAATTTTTCTCGGTGAACGTATATTTGAAGAACAATCTCTGACGCCGAAACCTCGTACATTTAATTGCGGCGCAATAGATCAGGCTTTAACAAATACATCGTTCTGTTTGTTCATAAAGTTGGCAGATATAACTATCAAGGATTGCTGTTTTATAGTTTTTCTATATTGACTTTCAAAAAGTGTAGATCTCGATTGTATAACTCAGCACTTGTTTATCTACCACGTCGAATGCAGATTTGGAAGCTGCATTTGGCTCGTCAAGTAAATTAGGATTTCGGGAGCGAATTTAGCTGGTAAAGTATTATTATTGTCTCTTCGTGAATTATTAATTGCTTCCACGTATACATTTATATTTTGTGATAATTATGAAGGTGTTACGAGATTTAATTAATTAACAAATTTAACGCATTTAATAAATAGTCTATACATCAATGTCTAATGCTTAAAATATCTTACGTATCAAACTTATTGTGGTGATTTCTTATATAAAAAATGAGATATTAGTTACATATTGCAATTTATGTCTAGCGCCGTTCGTAAGGAGAGATTCGCCCTTGAAATTCTAATTTTACAATTGTATTTTGGCAAAATATCGGAAACGACGTAGAGTTTAGTTACAATTCTGTGCACAATGGTTAGTGTTACTGAGATTTTCAACCCATAAAGAAATCACTCTTTAAAAACCTCCCCTTTATGAAAATAACAGGGATGGTTACCCTCTTATTGACTAGAACGCTTGTGCATTTTGCTCTCAGAAAAATAGGTCCTGGACTACAGATCTTAAATTTAACCCCAAGTCGTTTTTGATAGTTTGTCAAGCTACGATTTTAAAAATATATTTTCAATTGTGAATTTCTCCCTTACGAAATGGGCTAGGATAAAATTGCATTGTGCAAGTATACTTATGTTTTTTTTTTTTTTTTCATAAGGACTAACCTTCCAAAACTTCCAAAGTTTGTAACTGAAGTTAAGAAACATACTGTATAGACAAGAGGGATGGTCAGTCGATCTGTTTGCAACTTTTATTATATCCGGATTTACCGATGCTTCATTTCAGCAGTATGACCTGCAAAACAAAACAGGCCCTCATGTATGAGATCTTGTAGAACCCACCGTTTCTGTGTGTGCTAGAACAGATACCAGCTCCCGAAACGTCGCATCTGTCGTAGAAGAAAGCTTGCTGCTTTCGTCTGTTATCTTCGTTGTATTGTCTGCGTTATCTTCGTTGCATTGCCTGTGTTGTTTGTGAATGTGTACATTTCAGCTGTGTTCGTTTCTTGTCCTAGTTGTTCTCGTATAGAATTTGTCGCCTTTTTTTTTTTGCACGTTCCTTGTTTGTTCGTGTAAGTTTGACTACTTTTTTTTGTTTCGGTTTCCATTACATACCGACTATACTCGTACTTGGAATTATTTGTAGACCTGTGTTATGTACATGTTTGTTGACAACACCTAATTCTACCTTCCTTCTTTGTCTTCGTTTATTTTTTTCGTTCCGAGCGAGATGGCGCAATGGTAACACGTTGGACTTGAATTCGGGAGAACCCGGGTTCGATAACCGACTCCGGTTATCTTGATTGCGTTTTCCCGTGGTTTCTCGAAGTCACTCCGGTTGAATACTGCGATGGTTCTTTTAACAAAGACCATGGCCGATTCCTCTCCCAGTTATTGTCATTGTATTAAGTTAAGCACAACCATCTCCAGTTACCTCGCTGTCTGCGAAATGTTAAGCTCACTCACCTTACTTTCATATTTTAGACCTTTGTGGGTCTTCAGCGACTTAGCAACATATGTTCGCGATGTCGTATATCAATATAAACGTGTGTACATGTGAAATAAGAACCGAAAACTTCTATTGAAATTTACACGTTTTGAAAGTCGTTAAGGAAAAACTACAAAACAACAAGCCTAAATTATGACAGTTGTCAACTTTATGAACAAACGTTTACCCAGAATTACACATTGCTAAGACTGATCTCTTGCATCTGAAATAAATGCAAGAGATTTCGGTGTCAGATATTTTACTTCAGAAATACAGCTCTCGAGAAAAAAATTTATATATATATATATATATATATATATATATATATATATATATATATATAATATTTATATTTACAAATTGGCTTCGAGAAACCTAAAGTTTTAAACTGATGATTTAGTTCTGAATCGTGCACCAGCTCTCTTACTGGTTTTCTTTGACGTTTGGGTCCCTAGAAACTGTCTTAGAATTCGGGCACTAAATTTACGAATACCCGGTGGTGGGGATACAAAGAGCACATTGATCTTGCAATCTACACATTATCTTACAAACAACTTGGCTACGACTTTCTATTGATTAAAAAAAACTCATATCATTCGTGGCAAAGTTGCAAGAGAATGTACAGAGAAGTATAAAATTAGGCACACGGGCTGTAATCTGGCCAACAAAAACGGACGGTAAGCGCTGTACCTGCCTAATTCCGCAAACGCATAGCAAAAGTCCTCAGCATTTACTCGAAATATTACTTAAAGTAATTTGTTATTACACACACCAGCATTTTCTACACGTTTATGAATACATGGTCAGTTAGTTTACAGTTTTTAACATTCAATAACACTAAACTAAAAGCGTTCAACATTCGCTTTGCAGATAGTGAATTATTATCAAGCCGACTATTGATAATGATTTTAATAGAAACCACGTATAAGCTGTTTATAGCAAAGTGTGTACTTTTCATAATATTCCTGTAAATATTAATAATAATGATAATAATAATAAAGAAACATAGTTTGTTATTATTACTATTATTATTTACAAGCATTTTATCAAATGTACTCATTTTACCAGAAACAGCTTATAAATGGTTTCTATTAAAATCATAGTCAACTATTTATCGTCGGTCTGGATGTTCACTGTCAAGATCGAGGAAATCCATACCCTTTGTTTAAATAATATAACAAAAGCGTAACTGCAATTTTTTAAATTCTCAACAGTTACTCAGGTGCGGAAAAAGTCAAAATTAAACTAGGTATGGACATACGTTTTTGATAGCGTGTTTACGTAGTTAGTGGAGCTAAGCACTATCACTATCATTAGGTATTTAGCGAAAACATAAACGTGAGAGACGAAAGAGATTGTGTGAGCTTATGAGCGCTCAACATCGAGGTCTTTAGCCACCATTTTCCAAGATGGCGGCCATGCCACAATGTTAATTTGTGGGGACTTTTAGTATGTTGTGGGGGAGATTTTAAACTAACCACTGGTGAGGAGGGTTGACATAAGGTGAGTAAGGATCAGCGCAAGAATGGAGGGGCGCGGAGAGTGGGATATCTATAAGAAAACCCGCCGATCAGTGGCATCCGGGAGAGAATGTTGAAGTCGACTTAAGTCTTATTGTGGGCGTTAATGACTCCTGGGTGACATTAGCTGTAAACTGAACTCTTTTGATACAAAATTTAACAACATGCATGGCATTTACACATAATTTACTCGCGTGTCAAAATGATCCAGTTAAATTCGAGACGCAGAAGACGACAAAGGTCCGCATATTTCTAAACATGTGTTGGCTGACATACGCCTGAGCTCCGACAGCTGCTACAGATGTTTTGGCACTTGTCCAACTACACATGCTGCAGTCTATCCCACAAACAAACGCCTTTTTTTGACAGCTCACA
The DNA here is from genome assembly GCA_003012365.1 of Medauroidea extradentata. NCBI lineage: Eukaryota > Metazoa > Arthropoda > Insecta > Phasmatodea > Phasmatidae > Medauroidea > Medauroidea extradentata. The sequence goes on from PNEQ01089802.1 coordinate 23,445, forward strand.
CATGTCAATTCAGAAACTAAATACAATATTGTACTTTTGTGAAACTATATTATTTTAACTATGTTAACGGGCGATTGAAAGTGAAATGTCGTTCACAGCATAGAAAACCTTGAAGAATAAATGGTAATGCACAACAGACAATAAAATAACTTGCCAGCAGAACTGTAAAAAAAAACTGCACACCTTTTCTGGGACAGGCTGTACGATAACGCTACATCACCACGAATAAAAATTGGTGACCAGCTTCTCCAGCCTCCTTCCAGACTAGCAGTGCCGCCAACCATCGTGGGAAAAATAAAGAAAATACTAAAAATTACCTTTACTATTATTTTATCCTTTGGGATTTTAAACGAGGAAATACTGCATTGTCGAAAGTGCACCGCATGCTTCTATCTCCCCCCGCCCTCCTCCAAATCTGGACACGGCAGTGTGAAGAAGTCGATTTTAGCCATTTTGAGAGACTCGAGAAACCATGTTTGAGAGCGTAAAGTACTTTCGTAAAAAACATATAATCACAATTCGCTGCAACGCGTTTTAAGCGCAAGTATGAAAGCTCATTTTCGGACGTCCTGGAGTTCCCTTGTTTCGTGTGAAATCACGGAAAGAAAAGTTGGGTTGCATGTCGTGGCACGTCCAGTCATCTGATTGCGGGCAACTTTTGGTCGGTAAAAGATTATAACGAGGAGAAGGAAGGGGAAGTGCGGTTAGAAGGGAGGGGGTGAACGAGGGGTGGCAGTGGCTGCCAGCTGTGAGACAAAGCGACGGCCTGTGCGGCCCGATGTGGGAGGGGGAGTGACCGCGGGAGGGGAAGGTCGCGCGACGGGAGGGGAAGCTTCCTGCCTTGCACACGTGGAGTGACGCAACGTCAGGGCTACCAACCCTGGCAGGATACCACCGACAAGGCTGGATCGATTTGCCAGCCAGCTGCTGTTGTCTGCCCCGGGCAACATTCCGCCGCTTCGCTGGGCTCGCGTTCGCTCGGAGCATAACAATTCGTCACGTTTCTGGAGATTGATTAATTATGCATTCCGACACGGTCGCTTAAGCTATTTTAGTTTTAAAATACTTATTCATTTAATGTTTTATAAATAGTGTCACAAACTAATGTCCTTGTACCTTGCTACGTGTCCTAGTTAGTACCCACTTACAAAACGTATTTGTACAGTTTTAGATTTAAAATACAGAGAAAAATTATGTTAGTCAATATATTAATTTAAAGCTGATTTGCGACAAAGACCTATATTAATAATTATTTTGTGTCGGTGAAAAATATTAAGAAAGGTAAATGTTAGGTGCAGTTACTATAGACTGGGGGTATTTTTAATGTAATGGACACAACGAATCTCATAGATAGTTTTATAAACTTGTAAACGAACAAGGAAATTAATTTATCACTTTAATTTTATTAAATTCTCCATACATGCAGAAAAATAATTGTACCATTCTCACTCACACTTTTTTTTAACTTTAATTTTGTTATAACATATGCTTCGTTTCATATTTTTACAATTGGGTTTTATAAAGCACTGTGGGTACTTCACGTATAACATTCACAAAATCGTTTAATTTGTTTGGATTGCGTAGCTGCAGTTGAATTTAAAAAAAAAAATTCGTTGTACACTCCCGTAAGTTTAATAAATAAAATTATTACATTACGGGGAAGTAGAGACGTGATTTTCGATTCATGTGTTTTCCATCGTAATTTTTGTTTCAGTTTCGTTTCTGAATATTTAAACTTCGTTAGAACATCAAATATGTAGCTTACAGATAGAATTTTACCGTTTGGCTCTGAAGCTGTCCAAAGTAATTAGTGTTCTACTCCAAACGTTTCTACAGGATAGACAAATACAGGCAATTAATACAAAGTAAGTTACGTACAACACAGAGTCTAAAGCCGCGGCACAAAAGAACAATAGTTCTCACAATATTTCATAGACTGTTCACAATAAAGTGAGTACAGCTCATATTTTTCTTCAACTGTTTTGCATTCATCATTATTATTTTTATATGAAAACATCCATGACAGTTAACACCAGTGCAAACGTTTCACTCCTCTTAAAACCTAACAGCTTTCACCTCAATAAAATACAGTTTTTGGAAATTATAAATATTGGGGGTGCTCAGTTTTATGTAAACAACATATATGCGAGGAGTCTTCCGTGCTTGCTTAAGGCTCTTTCACACAATCAAATTTTGCTTAAATTTTCTGTCAAATTTATTGAATTCAATGTATTGAATGTCGAGTGACGCCATGTTGACGTCACAACAGTGGCTATTTTGTCTTTCAATGTTGCCATGTTCGTTTCGAACATGTTTGAAATTTTCTTGAATCAAAATATTTAAAATCAGAAAAGAGTCTTTTGTGGCATTATAAATTCAAATAACAATATTTGACTTCTTTATGAGAATTTAACAATTTTAAAAAATAAATAAATGCATAGTTTCTTTGAATTTATACATAGTAAAATAATGAGAAATTTTGTGTTTGTTTAACCAAATGTTTTTATGTTGGGCACGATTAGTAAATATTTGTAAAATAGCTGCATAATTTAATTGGTGCATTACTTTTTTACAAATCGTGTGATAACTTTTCAAGTGTTCCTTACAATGTTCACTGAATCAAATTTCTTGAATCGTCGTACCATTCAGTACATTGAATTCAATAAATATTTGATAGTGTGAAATGGCCTTTACGCTCAAATCTCTACTGGCTGCGAGTAGGCCAACGAGCTTGGCTACTGGTTTTGTCTAATCGACGGTGTGCTACTTTCGTTGCGAGTTCCACTGCAGTATAGCTATCGGCCGTGGCCAATCAGAGAACCCGTGAACGGAACGAGACACTGCGCCTATTATTATTGACTGAGCACCTTCCAGGAGTTTTCAAATAATATAGGGGCAATTGAAATTGTGACACGAACATACAGCTGTTTGGATTCTATCTTGTGCCTAAAAGAAAACGTGAATTTTTTATGTCCCTAGTAATAGCCGTTTATCGTTGAAATAAACACAGTGAGTAAACAGCATCTTGTTTGTATAGTCTTGCAAACATGCAAAACTTTCCCAAACAGAAACAGGTAAGATGACTGACAGGCGCGGTTTTAGGGGGGTGGCATAAGACCCCCTCCCCCCTTTTTTTTACTTTTCATGTATAGTTTATCTATAAAATGTTCAAAAAATTTAAACTGGTAGGCCTATATTCAATTTTTTTGGTTAAGAAATGCCTCAAGAACGCTATTTTGCCCCCCCCCCCCCATACACACAAAAACAAAAAAACTAAGAGCTGGATTCGCTAAGGCCCTAGGATTCGCCACTGCGTCACTATCTAGCTGAATGGAACAGCGAGGGCGAACTGCTTTGTAGTGGCTCAGCAACAAACGTTTTTTGCCTGTTCCAAGGTCAAGCCAGTGCCTTATCGCAGACGGCTGTCGACCATCTGAAACCCAGCAGCAAGCACAAGCACTGGCTTTTAATGCCACAGCTTCTCGCAGAACAACAACGTTTACTGGGGAAAGGAACATTTCAGCATCCATTGTCGTATGCGTACTCAAGCCTCGTCAATTCGTTCATTGTTTGTTGTTACAGTGCGTTGCAGGTAATGAACTTGAGTATAGGCCGTTCGTGATAAAGTGAGCACTGCTTAAAGTTTTCTTTCAGCTGTTTTGCAGCCATATTTACAATTTTCTCTATGGAAACTTCCGTGTAACATAAAACCAGGGTAAATGTTACAAACAGTCTCAAAACGTAACATCTTCGGGCCTAATAAAACACATTTCTTATATATTATAAGTTCTGCTGAGTGCTCAGTTTACAGTGAACAGACTATACACAGGACGGCGGATTCAAAAATGTAGGTCGTTAAACTCTAGAAATATTCCTTTCCCTACGGCTAATAGATATCAAAATACAATTTTAAAAAAAGTTAAATCAACGAACGAATGAAGAATGACTAAGAGAAAAGAACAGCTGTCAACTAAAAGTATTAATTTTCTTAGGAATAAAATATATCAGATTTTCATTATCAACATTCTGGCTATATTAAATCACATAATATGACTATGTGGTTTAGTTAAAGCTAGTAGGCCTATTAATGGAATATCTGTATTGTCTAGCTTGTAGAAATGTCCGGACATGAATAACACTGTTGCTATCCGCGACTGTCTGGCTAAGAGGAGAAAGAGGATACAGTGACGGTAGAGCTAAGAGACACAATGGCGCCGCGAATACCTGGCTGAGCGGTGAAAGAAGATACTGTGGCGGCAGAGCTAAGAGACCTCCGTATGCTCTGTACGGCTCGTATTACCTTGAGTGACGCCACAGAAACCACCTACACGCCGCGATAATTGGAGAGCAGTGTAAGCTGATATAGCAGAAGCAAGAGCAAAGTGGTTCGGCGTACATTGTGCCGCTCATGTGCGTTGGCGACCACCTGCAGCCAAATATCGGGTAACAGGAGATTAGAGTATTCCTGTACGTACTCTATTTTTCGGGGTGGTGCTACGTTCTTCCAGGATGTATGAGATAAAAGACTTGCCGAGAGAATTTCAGACTTTAGAGTAAGGATATAAAAGAGAGCTGAGGCAGAAGCACGGGAGTTATTGGCTGGCAGGTGCCTGGTGTGAGTTTAAGTGATAGTGACGAGGGGCGAGAAGTATTGGGTTGTAACAAGTGTTCGAGTGTGTCTGGCGAGTTGGATTGCGGCAAGTAGTGTGACGAAAGTGTTTCTGGCCCACAAGAGATTCGTCAGCGGTGCTCGTTCATTAAGTCCACCATTGTGAGTGATAGAAATATTTTCCATGTACAGAGAACTTATACAGATTATTTTTAAATACTACAACCTGTATGTGAATACTAGTTGTTTTGTTTGACATATATTAAATTTTGATTGATTCTTATTGACATAGGTTTTTTTGTATATATAGTTGTAAATAAATTAGGTTAGCTTTATTAATTTTCTTCCTTTTATCAAAGACCTCCGTTCCCTAACTTACTTAGCCCCTATTTTGAATGATTTTATATGCCGTAGCAGAACTAGCTTACAATTGCTCGTGATGTCAAAAATCTTATAAGTACGTGTTTTATGCCTAAACGAAGTTATATTTTCTGATATGAAATTGAAACAAGACTAGTCGCTGCCTACCTCAAGGCCATTTCACGAACAAGAATAGGGATTTATCTTCGACTCAGCTTGGCCAGTTTTCATGATATTAGTTATGAATAAAACTGCTTTGAGGAGAAGTTAATATTGCTACATGAATGTAAACGCTGTAAGTTTTACAATGTTTTATCAGAATCACAATATTTGTTGCTCGCAGTTTTTAGGGTATTTAAAAAAAAACAGCCTGAAAGATCCTATTTCAATGCGAGCCGTCCTTAGGTAACCCCAAAAGTCAGCAGTGTCATTTACATATATGTAAGTTCAACACATACTGAGCGAGATCTAATTATATTTAATATGTAAATCCATATCCCTGCTCATGTTACGACTCCGTAGGAAGCCGGGCCGTTGATGTTTTATAAAGTTCTTAAAGTGCTAGTGTATTCAACATCACCCCCCTCCAACCCTCGTCTGATTCCTTGACCTATTTTCTCAGCAGAACTGTACCTTACGTCACAGCTGTTGTCAGCAGTACTCAGCACTCTTGCCAACAATGAGGAGAGAATTAAAACCAGACGCTGACATGACGTCATGAACTGAGAATTACTGCACGTCAGCAACAGAGATGGGGGGAAAAAGAAGCTAACCGAATCCCACTTTCACTGAAGAGCTTTCAGACCAACAGAAAACAGAAAAATAGCTGAAAAATTACAGAATCCAAGATAAAATAATAAGAATGTTTATGGGATATTATTTTTTGTTTTATTTTGAGGATGAGGAAGGTCTGCCATTAGAGACCTCTGATTTTCGCGAAAAGAATTTTGCAACATGATTCAGTGCCTTCTGTGCACACCTGCAGCTCTGCTTCAAGGTCATATGGGCAGCGTGTTGTTGTGCAAAGACGTCTTCTATTTGACAGCACCAATCAGAACAAGGTTATTGCGACACAACACGTCTGTGATTTGCGGGTAGAACCTTAAGACGTGCAAAGAGTTAATAAAAACATGTAATCATTACCACGAAGCAGACCTGCAGGACTGCACGTAAGACATTGAAACAGAGTGTTACAAACCATTAAACACCATTATCGTAATGGTCAGTAATTATTCACGGAAAAAAGCGAACTTTTGCTGTGTTTATGTTGTGCATGTCCGATGTTCTTTTTATCATTACTGACTTGCTCATATTTGACTGGGCAAATGAAAATTCTGGCGCGCCGATACTGAAAATTTGTTAGTCTTCTATAAACAAGCGAACTTAGTCAAATAATCGTTTTCTTGCTATGTGAGAAGAGTTTTGGAGACTATCATAGCACCAAAAATTTTCACGGTTGTCCACTTCATTATCAGTAGGTAGGGACATTAGATTTTCTCGAAAATAATGTTCCACCAGGTTTTGACAACGCCTTATGTCATTACCGTCTTTAGCAGAAGGCCGGAGTCTTGACTGTGGCAACGCTGCATCGGGGGCTTGCTGCCGGTCGCCAATTGAATCGCAGATTATTAAGCTCTGTTATGTATAGAAATGTGAAGTTTAGTTTTACTTTATGGTAAGTAATATAAGCAAAACTGCAGAAACGCACATAAAACATTGAAACAAGTTGGTGTAAATATCTTTTCGCGTAAATCATTTATTCTTAGCAGTAGTGAACCCTATTTTTGTGAAAAAAATGTCTGCATCACCAGTGGCGGCCATGGAGGTAATAGTAGATGGAGTGGTATCCGCCGTACATCGCCAGGGTAGCCATGTGAAGCATGATCATCTTCGAACTGCGCATGCGCACAGCGCTTGTATACGTAAGTCGCCATGTTGTGGGTGGCGTAAGAACAGCAGAAAGCAATGCAATGTAATGCTGTACGACAGTTCGCAGTAAAAATGTAAACATGAAATTATTGTTTTACGTAGTCAGTAATGAAGAACAGTACCAGGCGGGACAGCACAGTTTTCAAATTCTAAGTATATTGACAAAGTTACCTCGTACTGTACGTGTATACTTTGTAAACTTGATGAAAGTAATTAAAATTTCTTACCTGTGAAAAGTTAATCCTCCGCATCTACCGAATCTTTAAGTGCAGCCGAAAGCTACACAAACATTCACCATAATGTTGTATTTAAATAAAAACTAAAACAGTTTAATTCAACTCAGTGTTAAGTGTGTACGGTTTTTCCACTACTACGTCGTCTGCTAGAGGCTTCACATTTGCTCTAACGCTTTCTCTCCATAGACTATTACCTCCATGGTGGCGGCTCGAGGGTTGTTGGCAGACAGGGCACAAGTTGCCGAGAACTGTACACTTCTGTGAACGCGTCACCGTATACTATTGACTAGAGACATACAAAATTCGCGTTATCATTTGGTAGCAGACTAAACTTCAGTTTCCTATACATAACAGAGCATAATATGCGATTCAATTGGCCATGAACTTTTATGTGTTGTCATTTACGTGTGTTACGTCTTTACAGATATTGGCCTCTCTACCGTGTAAGCATTCTCCGCGGCAAGTCACGACAATATCGGCCAGCGGGAGACGTCGAACGAGCCTATAGTCACTTGGAGTCTAGTCTACTGTCAGAAAATAACACGAATTTTGCATGTCTCTACCAATGACCATGAAATATATACTGGCTACTTATTGTGTTGTGACCTGTTAGTAATAAGCGGCACCTACATACCAGCGTGTAGTGGCTGTAGCGTCAACTAGCGCATAACCCTTTTCAGTTATCTGCAATTTCTGTCCTACCTGCCAACAACCTACGAGTAACGACCGGAAAAATTCGCGAGTTCACAGACTTGTAGGCTAACTTATAAGAATATATGTGTATTCAAGAAGACAAAAGCTGTTCATTAGCTGCTCGCTGACAGTGCAATGGGCCCGCATTTAGTTACATTGTTATTATTGGCTCATCGACTTCGAGGTGGTGTCAAATAAGTCAACGGCCAATTGTGAACGTAGCTCGAACTTACAGTTGCTGGAATAATAGCTTGTGCCTGAAATAAAACACGAATTTTTCAGGTCCCTACCTATGAGCCGCCACTGTGCATCAATTAGTTTCAGTGTCTCCAGTGCAATATCTGCAGCTCTACTACCTAGTCAGTGATTGGCGGTTTTTAACTGTTATGTGTCTTAACATTTTTACTGCAAATCACAGACGTATGGTATCACAATAACCTTATTCTGATTGGTACAGTAAAAAAGGAAACGTTTTGGCACGTCGTTTCAGAGATGGTGAAATTTCGCGAATTCAATTACCTTAGTGCTAGAATCAAATATCCTATGCATACTCAAGTCCCGACCATTTGTCCACTAGCTGCTACTCAGTGGAACAGCAGACAATGAACGAATAGACAGGGCTTGAGTATGCATAGGTAGGACCCGGTATTTTTCGCGAAAATATTTTTGCAGCACTTTGTTTCAGTGCCTTACGTGCGCACCTGCATCTCTGCTTTGTGGTCAGTGATTGGATGCCGTAACACCCAGTGTGTGGAGGTTAAACCCGCAAATGACAGACGTTATGTGTCGCAGTTATCCGTGTACTGATTGGCACAGTCAATTAAAAAACGACTCTGCACAAAAACACTCTGTCAATAGCCATGAAGTTGAGCTGCAGGTGTACATGTAAGGCACTGAAACAAAATGGGGCAAAATCTGTTCGCGAAAACTACCGGGCCCTAATGATGCAAAGGATATTTGATGTCAACATGCAGGTCATTGAATTCGCGAAATTTCACCATCTCTAGCAATAACAATGAAACATATCTGAAGAGGTACACGTGAGACACCGAAACAAGTCGGTGCAAAATTTCTTCGTGAAAATAAAAAGTCCCTAAATTATTTCTGTAGAGACATGGAAAATTCGCGTTTACCTTTGGGCATAATCTGGGGCTCAAGCAACTGCACATACGTGCCACGTTTACAACTGGCACTTGCCTTATTTTTAGAGACAAATATTTTTGGTGAAAAGAACTATGCAACATCTTGTTTCATTGCCTCACGTGCACATCTGCAGCTCTGCTTCATGGGTAGAGATTGGCTGTTTTTACTCTCTACGTTTGGTAACCTACGTGTGGTGTGGCAGCAACCATATTCTCGTTGGTACAGTCAAATGAGCGATGCCTCTACGCAAATACACGCTGCTAATAACAATGAAGCACAGCTCTGCAGATGTGAACGTGAGTCATTGAAACAAAATGCTGTATTATTATTTCCTCCAAAAAACACTGTCTCTACTTATTTAAAGACGCGGTGTACAGCAATTTTTATCACAATTTTTTTATTTTTATATTTGTACCAGATATTTTATTTATTATTTTACATAAATTTGATTAAATTTTGCTAGTATAAAATTTTTTTTATCTCATATAGTTTTTGCGTAATCGCTCGTAAGAGTGCGGTCTACCGCAATTTTCATCACCCTTATTTAATTTTTTATTTGCACCAGACATTTTTTCTTATTTTGGACACAAAATATGACTAAATTTGACTCTAATGAAATTTTTTTATCTGTCATAGTTTTCGCGTAATGGCTTGTTTAAGTCATATTTTGCATGTTTCCGTTTTAACGACCACACTAAAACCAACTGATATAACAAACTAAAAAAAACTACAGTGGATAAAGACATTGCACGCTATAATGACATGCTCATAAAAATAAATAATAAAAATTATTTGAATTTAAAAAAAATGCTGAAACTCAAAATTAAAATTTAAAAAATTCAATATTTTTAAAAAAAGTACAAATAAATTGTAACATGCAATGTCTTTATCCACTGTGATTTTTTTGAGTTTGGTATATCAGTTGGTTTTAGTGTAGTCGTGGAAACATGCAAAATATGACTTTACAAAGCCATTACGCGAAAACTATGAGAGATAAAAAAATTTCATAAGAGTCAAATTTAGTCACATTTTGTGTCTAAAATAGGAAAAAAAAAATGTCTTGGGCAAATAAAAAATTAAATAATGGTGATGAAAATTGCGGTAGCCGCGCCCTTAAAGTCCAAATTTGCATGTTACCGTTTTAAGAACGACACTAAAACCAACTTGCCAAACTAAAAAAATTCACAGTGAATAGCGATGTTTTATGCTACAAGTTCACCTATGTTAAACCACAACAGAAAATATTTTTTAATAAAAAAAACATTGAATTCTTAAAATTTTAATATTTTTATTTAAGTACAAAAAAATTCTTTGTTTTTATGTACGGGAAATTGTAGCCTGCGATATTTTTTCCAATGTGAATTTATTTCAGTTTTTTACGTAAGTTGGTTTTTGTATCGTCCTTAAAATAGTAACATGAAGATATTTACTTTAACGAGCAATTACGCGAAAACTATGAGAGATAAAAATATTTCGTAAAAACGAAATTAGTCACATTTTTTGTCTAAAATAAAAAAAAACTGGTACAAATAAAAATTAAAAACACAGTCATGAAAATTGCTGTAGACCACCTCTTGGAAACCACAAAGCCAATAATAAAGAAGAGACCAAATGAAGGTCCAATCGTGTGATGTCACAATAACTGCCAGCGGCCAACGGGCGGCTACTGTATGCTTGTGTATACGCGTATTCTAGGAGGTTAGACTATCCTACAAGTCAGTCGTGAAACCGTGCATTTTTCCGGTCTCTTATTAACAGGGACGTAAACATTCTGCGAATTTGTTCCAGTTAAAGTTAGACTTTAAACTTACACGTAGTATTTGAGTCACGTGTATAATTGGACCACAGATTACACGTCCTGTATAAAACTGAGGAAATAACAAGCTTGCAAGGAAACTTTGACCCAGTCAAAATGAGTCAAGCCAATGAACACATCATAGGATCATAGAAATGACTGTTCACTGAACAAGCGAAACCGTTCCGAGTCTGCTGTCATCGACATCATGCAGCGTTCTTCGAGGAAATTAAGAGAGATTGCATCATTCGTACTTTGTTCACGGTATACAAGATGCGTTCGCCGAACTTGGACCTCACCTCATTACGAACTTGCAGCATTGCGTCAGGCTAAGGGAAGATAATATGTTCAGTGCTAGTAGTCGGGAGTATGCGCAGGCTTTCACATTGTATACTCTCTGGTTTATTCAGCCTAGCAGAGTAAGCCCCCTGCTAATTTATTCCAAGGACCGTTGGCGACCTGGCACCAGGAAACAGTCATACCCTGTGACAATTTTGGCACACACACACCTATATATATATGTGTGTGTGTGTGTGTGTGTGTGTGTGACATCCAGAAACAAACGCATAAGAAGCTCACCTCGCGAATCCTGAAATAATTTTAGAAGGAAGTGTATGTGGCCAAATGTTGTTCGACATTTTACATACACTATGTGGCAACACTGCATGGAGATATAGACCCTTTTTGCGCTCCACGTTCAGGTATTATTTTGTGTGTGTTACGTCAAGTAAACTTAGAATCGTGTTTGGACTGTTCGGGATTTTAACCTGGACCCATAATATGCAGGCCCGAACAGCACAAGTAAGATAAGTATGATATCTGTAAAGCGTAATAGTGGGCTAACTACAGTGCTATGTTGCTACAAAGTGTACATAAAATGTCATCGTTCAACATTGGGGTCATTCCAAGTGAAATCAGCATTTTTTTTTTTTTTTTTAATTTTTTGGTTGCTCTATTTTATATTATTTTTATAATTTAACTACGGCTACTATCATTATTCAATAGGTGAAAACAATTTTACTAAAATTTTATCTCTCACCATTTTGGATGTAGGCTTTTTTGTACAATGGCCCTCGCAGCAAAATAGCTGTTGCAACCATTTACAAAAAAATCTATATTTAATTTACCATTACAGATGTGTAGTTTCTGTTTTCACCAACATGCAGATAAGGGTTCAAGCTTTATTTTGATTACTATAAACACATCTTTCTTACATAGTAAGCTTTTACTACAAGGGCTACAAATTTAGGTTTCAGAAGCTTAAAAAAGCCATTTTTAACTCCCTATAGCTTAAGGCATGCTATGAACTAGGTATATATTTTGTAATTTTTTTATTAATACCCTATGTACCCCTCTTTGACCTCACGCATTACACTATCGTGTTTTTCCACCCTTAAATTGATATACATTTTTAAAATCTAAAATTGTCACAAATTGGCAACTTTCCAGTCATGTAAACTGAAAAGGACTGAAAGGAATTGTTTTTTACAGGCACAAATTCCTGTTGTTATGTAACCAATCCCAACAGAAAATGTTTTGTGGTTCAAACAGATGACTACTCAAATATCTGGAAAAAAAATAAATCACTTCAGGGTTTCAGAAGCTAAAAAAAAGAAGTCATTTTTTAATTCAGTATCTTACAAAGGGCTTTACACATGAAAACGTTGTATTTTTTATTAGAATCCTGGGAAATACTCTTTGACCTTGTACACTCCTTTTATAGTGTTTTCACACCCCTTATGAAAACAATCTTCAAAACCAAAACACGTGCAGATACGAAAAAGTTACATAAAGTAGTAGGCCTATACAGTTCTTAAACAATCTAATTAGGTTATAATGCTTAAAAGTGACAGTTTATAGGTTGTAATCACCCATGAAGTTAGCATAAATGTTTCTTTTGTATGAAAATAAGGATGTTAAATTTTAAGCATTATGGTAACCAAAAACTTACAGAAGCTTAAAAATGTGTCCTCCATATTATCTTAACAAACCTACATGTCTGCTGTTGTGAGAAACGTGTTTGCTGGGATGTGTATGTCTTCAGCCAAACCTGCACGGACCTGGTGTCATGTTTGCAGAACTCACCAAAACGTTAAACTCATGACGAGTGCTGCAAAACTTGGTATGGACCTCATCAAGAAGACTGTGTGTGACATTGAAAACGAGTCATGTAGGGTGGGAGTGTAAGATGTGCCTATCAGTTGAAATTCTTCGAAGCAAATTTAACCTGGAACACGCAGAAGAAACTATTACTTACCACTAGTAGAGCACAACAGATCGCTGTGATCTTGTGAGAGTTGCAGCGACCTATGAAGAGCATGAAGAAAATCTCTTGACCAATATGAACACGTTGGAAAACTATCACTACGTAGCAAATATGTGGTCAAAGTTTTTCAAAATAAGAAAAGAGACTGTACAAACTAATGAACATGTTGTTGGTGACTTTGCAGAATAGCCTTTCATCATACAAGACAAGGTATGCAGTTATAACTGGTTGAACAGCCAGGCAACACTACATCCATTTTCTATTTATCACAGATGTGATGATGGTTGTACCTGCTGTCAAAGTATATGCTTTATTATAGTGACTGCGAAACCACAACACAGCTAGAGTTGATACAAATCGGTTAGTAGGCTACATTTTGAAGTACGACAGTCTGAAAAAAACTCTTTTTAGTTATGTTTAGCTATGTTGGAGGGCTGAGAAAGTGTTTTTAATGAGCACGGTGTCTCAACAAATGACATTCCGTGCTTTCCTGAAGTGTGTTATATTTTCGTACATTGGTACAACGGGCGCACGTGGAAAAGTTTTGAAGAAAAAGCTATTTTCCTTTACTACGTAACGCAATTGAAGTACCTACGTGGTAGGCGGCACCCTTAAGATACAATATCCGTTCCTATATTTGACTTATATAATTTCTGCTATAATTTTTGTTTCCAATTTATACATTAGCTTGTTACTAGGTGAAGTATAAATAAGAGTTTATATTATCCATTAAGAATTTATATTTAGATGTAAGTAACCATTAGTCATATTAGTTTTTATTACCTTTTCGTATGTTTTCTTATTTCTTTTTCAAATGATGATGTCATATACACGTATTTGTTGTAAACCGGCCCAGAGCTGAACATTACGTGGGTAAAATAAATAAATAAAAACTAAGCCACGATAAGGTATAAATTAAATCTTACTGAATCGGGGATGATTTTGGACCTGTTTACAAAACTTTAATTGTCTGTGCCTGTCAACTGTGACTATACCGTATACGATTATAAGTGTAAATTCACTATCAGGAACAGGAAACTTTCGTGTTTTCTTTTGGCATCTAGCTAGAGTCCAGACATCTGTCAGTTAGTTTCACTGACACTATTTGTTCTTTATAAACTTGACATTCTCTGGAGGGCGCTGAACCAATTATATAGAAGTAACTAAGTACAAGCCGCCTAATCGTGCGGAGCAACCAATGTGCATCTGCTTTCTCACTTGTGTACTGTAACATAGAATTCCTGTATGACAGATTTGGAAGTTCTAATATTAGGTGTATAAGTTTTTTTTGTAAAAGTAGTAAAATGTTTAGCTATTTGTTTATTTGCTTAAATGAGCTCAGAGCTCGTTACAGAAACAGTACAGTACAGTTTTTTCTTTGGAAGGGCCGGGCGGTCGGAAAAGAAGGGGGAGGGGGGTGGTGAAGAGGTTATTTCACAAGGGAAACATTTTGTGGCCAAATCTTATTTAGTTCGGGCGGGTAGGAAGTATGTTTCACGGTTTCACAGAGACATTAGTAACCTAAGAACATGGGTCTATTTGTATGCAGGCACATTAAACTTAAGTATGGATCTATAATTAAATAATTATTCTCTTCAACAATAAAATAATATAAAATTGTTTTTACAAAGAAATACAAGGTATCACCAGACGATTGGAGCTCTGCATATGCTGAGGGAGCCTATGGTAGTAAGAAACTCCGAGCTAGGCATAATTTTGTTTTAAAACTTAAAGTATTTCCTATGAGAAAATACTTCTAAATATTACAACATCTGGGGGTTTAATTCTTGTTAAAATATCAGTATAAAGTTTACATAAGCTTTGAAAGAAGAAATCGACCAGGTTCCTAGGTCGACCAGCAGGCCACACACATAACTACGTAGCTAAAAAACAGAAGCCTCGCTGCTAAACAAAAGGAGAAAGAATAACAGAAAAACTTTATCAGCGAAAAAGAACGTTTTGGTAGAGGATTTTTGGAAATTTTTCATCGTGGAAAAGGGCCGACTGAATGAACTTCTTGGAAGATAGATGAGATGCATCGGGTCACGTTTGGCATGTTTTAGCCAGATACCTGACTAATTAGGCAGCTGACTTCACCGGAGGAAGACGCCGTTCGAAGATTTTCCTCGAACTTCCCCGAGAAGTTGGAACAGCTAAACCTACGCCCGACCCGACGTTCCAGACTTCGTAGGTACACCACGTACAAAGGGAGGAAACTCATCGCCGACGACAATCGTAGAGGGTCTTCGCCGGCGCTGTTAGGGTCTGGGTTTGCAGACCTGTTAGATAGTTGAGAGTTCCTGTTCCATACCAGCCGCACCTCATCAGACGACGTCCCTGGAAGGCCGTCTACGAATAACATTTACCATAATTATATTGTAATATGGTAACCGGGCTTCTACAAGTACGGCAAGCTACGGTAAGGTCCCGCCCAGCCACGATAAACGTTTGGTAGATTCGAAGCAAACAAATATCACTTGAGAAAAATTCAACCAGAATTAACTTAATAAGTGCCGTAGTTGCAACCGTTTTACCCTGAGAACAAGAAGTCTTGTGTTTTGTGAATTGATGAAGTTGGAGCAAATATGTTTAACAGAAGGATTTTACAAGAAATGGTTTGCTACGAATTTGCCCTGCTGGTAGTCTAGGACCTGGTTTTGAACACTTTGAAATCCTGGTAGTGACATTCAGTTACACTACAATAACCTAAACACTACAAATCAAATCACTCAATTATATTAATTTTAAACTCCTCAGGCGTTGTTACCTTGTCCTACCAAGTCAAATAAATAGTTTTGTTTAGTATGATTATTTTCTAGCCATTCTAAAACATAATAAATATGAATGATAATTTATTTTTTAATTAATAGAAGAAATATCTGATAGCCTGGTTGTGCCATTTTGAACTTAACAATTATCTTGGAATTATGTAACTGAAACTTGGTCTAATAAACCAATATGTATATGCATTTGTACAGTTTGTCACACTTTGCACAATATATATCACATAGAAAATTCGCGGGTTCACTGACATGTAGGCTAGTCTCGAAAAATATATATGTATTCAAGCAGACATCAGATCTTCATTGGCTACTCGCTGACACAGCGATATCACGCGATTAAGCTTGCATTTAGTTGATTCTTTATTATTGGCTCAACGCTCTCAAGTAGTTGTCAAATAAGACAAGGGCCAATGGCAAAAATAATACAAACTTAAAGATATTTGAAATCTAGCTTGTTCCTAAAAGAAAACGCGAATTTCGTAGGTCCCTACATATCAGTGAACTCACGAATATTTCCGGTCTCGATTCATTATTTGAAGGATGTGCAAACTTTGCGGTCCTTTCTGCCAGCAGACTACTGTACACTCCAAACGACTGTATGCTTGTTCGGCGTTTCCCGTTGGTCGGCAAAGTCGTGACTACCCACGAAGAATACTTATAAGTTCCACGGTTCAGTAACCGTCCTCTTGTTAAGCAGTCACGCGTGTAAATAACATGGCATAGAGGCTCGTAGCCAATGGACACCATTAGTTGTGACGTCACACGAGAGCACTGGTTCCAAACAAATGTTTATTTGAAAGTTTAGCATTAAAGTATAAATGTAGGTATTAGTTACTAGTTTACTAAATTCATTCTTTTTTTAACTGCCCATCCTTGAACTGCAAATAAATTGTACTATTCAAACGAGAACAAACATCCAAGTTTACCGTTAGGTTAAGTAACCTCGTCTCTACGTACACATAAATAACTCCGAGTATGCTGCAATTTTAATATGTTAGGCTATGTTCACAACTTCTGTGATTTTACTTATTTCGAAAAAAACAATAGAATCTACCCAGTTTTTCTTAGGGATGTAAAATTAGGACATTTTTCAACATTTTCCCGAGAATATATTTGTTTGGAACCAGCATCGTCATGTGACGTCACACTAATGGTGTCCATTGAATTACAGATTACGCTTTTATACGTACAAGGCACTTAAGTATAGTCTGTCACCTGATAATGACGTGAAGTTTTGCTGGTCCTTAAGAGGCTTATCCACCTGACTCATGAACGGTGTTGTAGAGTGCCTCGACTATTCTTTTCTACGCGAAACATCTAAACTTATTCGCAATACGTTTATCTAAGAAAAGAACACATGGTTAAAACTAGACGGTTCTATCGTTTTAAAAATGCAACTTGCTTATTAGAAACATGTTTTTTGGACCTCTCAAAATGGCCAGAAACGTTTTTTTACGGGTGGAACTGGAAAAATACCACCTGGATTCGTAAAACACAACGTTGGAAGCATGCTTTGGATTTCACAACAAACTTTCCACAAATAAAATTGTAGGGTCGCAACTTTAAGTCCCATAGGGAAATGGGTAGTTGGAAAGCACTGCAGTCCTCAACTGGCGCATGGAGGGCGTTGCAGCATGTCACGCGTATTCTTTTTTTTTTACGTGAAACCACTTCACTTATTCATATTAAGTTTATCTACGAAAAGAACACACACCTCACTCTAATTCTGAATTAGTGAATATTCACTGATTCACGCTGATAGATGGAGCAGCTTCAATTATTTGAATCAGTGAAAGTAGCATAGCCGTCTTTAGTAGAAGGCCGCGGCCTTAGATCTGGCAACACTGTCAGGAAGGGTCATTTTAACACTTCTTTTAGCTCTCCAAAGACGATTACTCTACCTGATTCGTTATTGTGCCATCCGTACCGGCGAATCAGGGGAAGCCATTGCCGTTAGCGAGACAAAATAAGTGTTAAAATGTCCCTTCCTGACAGGGTTGCCAGATCTAAGGCCGCGGCCTTCTACTAAAGACGGCTATGAAAGTAGTCATTGCTTAATTTGAGAATATTCACTGATTTTCTTCAAGAGTGCCAACATCTCACAAGTGAATCAGTGAACATTCGCCGGTTTTACCAGTGTTTTAAAAGATTACTGAATCAGTGAAAAATTACTGTAAAAATCTGTGGACATTCACTAATTAACTTGTGGAATGTTGGCACTTTTTATCGGAATCAGTGGACAGTCGCAGATTTCACAGTGGTTTCTCACTGATTCAGTATGTTGAAACTTCTCCATCCATAAGATTTAGAGTACTCAAACTATGCTTCTATGTTTTTAAATATCCAGCACGCTTGTTTAAAAAAAAAATATATTCGGGCCTTTCAAAATGGCTAAAACCGGCTTTTTTTTAGACTGCTGTAACTCCGAAATACCACCTGCATTCGTAAAATGCAAAGCGAGAGGCCTACACTTCATGCGATACAAAAATAAAATTTTAGGATCACCGCTTAAAGTCACATAGGAAAAATACTAATACGATAACCTTGCACGCCCGTTCTGCGCGCTGTGAAGAGAGGAGATATGCTTCTCGTCGAGCGAGGCACACTTATCACTCCGCTGTTCCCACGCGTCGAACATTGAAATTTGAAACCGGTCAAGACTCCTCTTAGTGTACCCCAATTATTGAAATATTACTTTAATAAGGTGGCTGATGCACGGCCATCTTTATTTTACAGTAATTTGCCAGTTAAAAACATTCCTAAAAGCGTATCTACATTGTTAGATAAGGTAAGATAAATGGGCTTTACGTCTCGTCGAAAACGAGGTCATTACAGACCAGGGGCATCATTTTAGGTTTTTCTTGGGGGGGAGGGGGACAAGATTTTTTTTTTTGACCGCAGAAACCTTGTTGCATAATTTTATTAATTAAGCGTGTATAAATTATAAACTTTTATAATAAAACTTTGATTTTATGTGCTTATGTTAGTATTATTTAAATAAAAAAATACACATAAATCTTTTTACACGTTTTTTCCTAAATCCAGGTAGGGGCATTTGCCACCCCTGCCCCCCCCCCCCTCAAATGACGCCCATGTTACAGACGGTGATACAAAACTTGCTACAATGACAGGAAGGAGGAGTCGGTCATGGCCTTTGTTAAGGAGCCATCCCAGCATTAGCTTGGAGCGATTTCGGGAAACCATAGCAAACCGAAATCAGGATGGCCGGAGCCGAGCATCAAACTCGGGTCCTCCCGAATGAGTCCAAAGTGTTGCCGTTGCGCCACCTCGCTCAGTACATTGTTCGATAATAAATTACTTTTATATTATCTGACAAATGTGAGTGAGTGGAGAGGTTCTGGTCAGCGCTTAACATCGAGGTCTTCAGCGCTGGCGAGGGGTGACATGATGTGAGTATGGAGCAGCGCCGGATTGAATTGGCGGGGGAAACGGGAGATCCCCGAGAAAACCCGCCGACCAGCGGCATCGTCCGACACGATTGCCACATGCGAAAATCCGGGGACCGACCACGCCGGGAATCGAGCTCGGATCACCTTGGTGGGAGGCCACCGCGGCCCCTATCTGACAAATATCAAGCATATTTATTACGTAACAATGTAGAAAGATGTAGTAGAGAAACATTAAGAGCATTGAATGTCAATACACATTCAGGAATGCTTTTAGCGGGGAAAATACTGTACATTTAAGATGGCCGCACACCATCCCCCTTGAAAGAATCTTATCAGTATAGTTTGTAGGAGATCAGAACGAAATTTATTAAAATTCAGCTACTGCATTTCCACCGTGTCATAATCTATGTATCACGGGGAAACGTACAAAAATAAGTCGGAAACAAAATATGTTATACAATTCTAGGCTAATCGAAGGTGGTAGTGCCGTGTCATCCATAAGGGTTCTGTCTACCCTACAGTTTTGGTGAGAGCAAGAACAGAGACTTATGTCTTAAATTTAATTATGTGTGACTCAACACCTGTCTAACCAATAAACATGCCTATACAGACTTAAGGCTCGATTTCAGTCGCCATAGTGCATTTTATTATTTTTCGCTTTTTTGGAATTCTAAGAAGAAAAATGTTAACTATGCACTTATACTTCAAATTATATTTACATTTCGCTATAGTACAGACATTGCGATTTAGCTGTTAACTTATAATTACGCCGCAATTTGTGTGGCAATTTTTTTTTTATAATTTAAATATTTTTCCGAAAATTGCGACCTAACTATACACTACTAGCTCTATTGCCATGCTTGTACTGTAGCACAAAGTAGATAGAATTTGCGGTATAGTCGCCGATTTAAGAGTTTTGTTCACAGAACAAAAAAAAATATTCAATACGGCTACAGAAACCGAGCCATAAGGTACCTGTACCGAATATGACCCGTTTAAGGGCGCGGTCTGCCGCAATTTTCATCACCATTTTTTTATTTTTTATTAGTACCAGATATTTTTTTTTTCTAATTTTAGACATAAAATGTGACTAAATTTGGCTTTTATAATTTTTTTTATCTCTCATAGTTTTCGCGTAATGGCTTGTTAAAGTCATATTTTGCATGTTTCCGTTTTAACGACTACACTAAAACCAACCGATATATCAAACTCAAAAAAATCACAGTGGATAAAGACATTGCAGGCTACAATGACATGCTCATGAAATTAAAGAATAAAAATTATTCGAATTTTAAAAAAATTCTGAAACTGAAAATGAAAATTTAAAAAATTGAATAATTTTTTTTTTAAATACAAATAATTTGTATTCTTTATTTTTATGAGCATGACATTGTAGCCTGTAATGTCTTTATCCACTGTGATTTTTTTGAGTTTGGTACATCAGTTGGTTTTAGTGTAGTCGTTAAAACGGAAACATGCAAAATATGACTATAACAAGCCATTATGCGAAAACTATGAGAGATAAAAAAATTTCATAAGAGCCAAATTTAGTCACATTTTGTGTCTAAAATAAGAAAAAAAAATATCTGGTACAAATCTAAAATAAAATAATGATGATGAAAATTGTGGTAGACAGCGCCCTCAGCAATAATGTATGCCTAAGTTATTAATTATATTACTGATATAACTAGAGCCCGGAAAATTTCACGGATTCAATGACCTGCAGGCTAAAATCCACTGAACTATGCATACTCAAGCCCCGACTATTCGTTCATTGTCTGTTGTTCCACTGAGTAGCAGCTAGTGGACAAATAGTCGGGACTTGAGTATGTATAGGATAGTTGATTCTAACATGCAGGTCATTCAATCCACGAAAATTTCCGGGCTCTAGATATAACACATGGATGATGTAAGACAAATATTCATGGATGGTGTATGTTCATACTGGAGACTAGTGTGTATCGATCCCACATCAATCTCGGCATTACCACACAATGGTGACTAGTGGGCCATATTGAGAACTGGGCCATATTCGGAACCGGTACCTTACTTTTTTTTTCATCTATATTCAGCCTACACATTGCTACAGGATTTGTTACGGTGTGTTTTTAATACCCTGAAATTTATGACTGAGCAACATCTACAGATATTCAGGATAAAGTGAATATTTTTGAAACCTTCGTTTCTTATCCTTTTAACTTTTGTATTTCCCTGTTGTATTTTAATATGAACAAATTACCCTAGGTAACACAGGGGCGGATCCAGCTTTGTTTTTTTTTTTTGGGGGGGGGGGGTTATCTTAAAAAAGTAGATATACCCATACCCCAAGTAAAAAAAAAAAAGGAACCCTGGGGCCCTTTTCCGGAAATATTTGGATTTAAGGGTGCTAAATGGTGCTACTTAAGCGTTTCCTAACCAAAATATTGAATATGCAGCTCTAAAAAATTTTTAAATTTTAAGGATCAACAATGCTTTGAAAGGGTAGGGAAGCCCAGGCCACCTGCTCCCTTGGATCCTCTCCCCTTTTCACTGAAACGACAATAAAAGTGTATAAGATTTTACGTACTCAAAAGTTGCCTGATGCCACAATTAATACAATTTTAAAATATTAATATAGACACTACGATTTTAAAAAATTGCTTAACTATTGCAAACCGCCTATAACGTAATTTAACGTGTAAATCATTATAATTTCTCACTCCACGGCTCCAAGGTAGGCTCACTCTTTGACAGAACACTTTCATCAGCAATGTTCTGCTGCGAGTGATGTAAAACCGAGCGATCGTAAACTAAGTGCGGGGCCGAACATTTTCCCGTTTGTTTCCTGTGAAGAGAAGTTGCGTAGCAGCGGCAAAGCAAGGTCGACCAGCACGCGGGATTGGCGGCGCGGCGAGGCGGGCAGATCGTCGCCCTTGAAACTCTCGCAGAGTGTAAACACAAGACGTGCGGAAATCTCCACTGTCACCGCCGCGACAAGGTCACGTGGTCCCCGTATCTGCCTGCACTTCGTGCAAGTATGTCCGCCCGAGGTCCTAGATCCCCGCCACTGTACCGTCGATGCACTTACGAAGGCCTCGCTACCTGCACTTGAAATGCGTTGCAGCGAGATACGATTTTTCTTTTCCCGACGAAACTACTAAACGTACATTATATTTGTATATCTACGACTACACTTAAAACTATGTCGCTATAGTTACAAATATGCGGTACGTTTATTAAAATCATAATTTTCGGCACCCTCAAAATGGCCAAAAATGGGATTTTCAGAATGTAGTGTCTATATAACTAATAACTGGATTCGAAAAAACACAACTATAGAAACAACAGTTAGATTTTGAATTACGCAGCCCACAAATAAAATAATGTGGTCACCGCTTATAGTCCCATAGGAAAAGGATAATAGTAAAGCACTGCACGCCAGTTGAGTGACTTGCGCAGTGAGGCGATAATACAGTACATACGTCGGCGAACGGCAACCTTACCGCTCCTGCCTCACACCCACAAACGCAGCCTATCTAGGGAGGCCCCTTAAGAAGAGTCTTCGCCGGTATCGAATTTCCACCTTTGACGCGTGGGAACAGCGTATAGCAATAAGAGCCAGTATCCCACACTTGGCGAAAAAGCTATCGCCTCTACTCGCGGCGCGCCAAACTGGCATGCACGGTTTTCGTTCTAGTCTTTCTCTTTAAGCGGTGATGACAAAAGTTTTATTTTTGAATAGTATGAAGTATATGCAAACGTATGCTTCTCGCTTTACACTTTACGAATTCAGGTAATATTTTCGAAGTTACAGCAGAAAAAAATTTTGAGAGGCCCGAAAAGCATGTTGCTAGCAAGCGTGCTGAATTTTTGTAAACATACAAGCATAGTTTCAAGTGTGTGTTTTTTTTTGTAGATAAACATAATATGAATAAGTTAGCGGTTTCGCGTAAAAAAAAGAATACGCGTGACACGCTGCAACGCCGTCCATGCGCCAGCCAATAACCGTGAAGCAAAGCTGCCGATGTGCACGTAAGACATTGAAACAAAGTGATACAAAATTATTTCGCGACAAAATCGGCTCTATCAATAAATATTTGATCATGTGAAACTGCATTAAGGCCACGCTCTTTAGTATCTACTTTTATATCGATATTAATATTTTACGCCTAAACGAGAGCGGATATAAAAATCTGTCTGGCAGTATTGTTTAAAGTTGTTTTTGCTGTGATGTACAGAGTGTACAGAAAGGTTGTTTACAACTTCACATATCAATAAAGAGAAACTTAATTGGCATGGCAATATGTGTTAGGACTGACTGAAATCAGAAACTTTGAAAGTTTTGCGTACGAAATCGCCCACACTGTTTGTTTCGGGTTATCGAAGTAGCCAATGTTGATGAGAACATGCTTCGTCATATGTGAGTGGAAGCGAAATACAGTGGGTGGAACTAGAGGTGCGCATGTGGAAGTGGACAAAACATCAAGCATATATGAACAAAACTTTCAGAGCTGGTATTTTGAATGAGACCTTGTGCAATTTTGTACGTCACTTCAATTTCCTCTTATTGATGTGTGAAGTTGTAAACAACCTTTCTGTACAGCCGGCTTAATTTTTTAAAGCAAAAAATTATACTGGTTCAACAAAAACTTCAATTAATTGCATGATTAGTCGAGGCACGTGTAAGTTTTGCGAATTAACTTGAGAAGACTTTAGATTTCGAACTCCCGTGTACGTTTACTATTTCCGTGAACGTCTCACAGCTCCTGAAACTGTTCCTTGAGGGCTGTGAACCAGTAACATACCTACATGAAAACACTCGCTGACCCCGCGCTACCTTGTCTCAAGGCCACTCACTGGAGCAGCAGACAGTGTACTAGTAGCTGAGGACATAGTGTACACAGTACTGTGGAGTCCAGCCTGATGGTCGTTGAACCTACGATATATCCAGGTCTGTAATAATGGTATATCGCGAAAATGGTTTGTGCCAACATACCCTTGAAAACACTGTGCAGCATGTATGAGTCTGTGATATACTTCTGACACAACGTAGCTGTCTGCAGACCAATAACAAGTATAAAATATTACAATAGCGGGATTCTTATTGGCTCAGTCAAATAGGGTAACAGCTCCAAGTACAAGCTAAAGCCAGTAACCTTCTGGTAAGCTGAACGTATAAACCATCATTAGAGGTACGTCAATTTCGCGGATTCATCTGGCTGCAGTCTAGACTTGTCAGTCCTATACACCCACTGGCCACAATCGATTATCTATAGAGCCCACGATTTTTGGTGAAAAGATTTCTGCAACAATTTGTTTCAATACCTTGTGTGCACAAATGCAGCTCTGCTTCTTGAGTATTGGCAGAATAGAGGCGTGGCTCATTTGACTAGTGCCAGCAGGGACAAGGTTACTGCGACACCACACTTCTGTAATTTGCGGGTAAAACCCCGAGACGCTGAGAATTTACAACAGCCAATCGCTGACCACGAAGCAGAGCTGCATATGTGCACATGAGGCATTGAAACAAATTGTTGCAGAATTCTTTTCACCAAAAATCGTGGGCTCTACTTATATATTAGTTTATAACCGTACAAGCAGGTAGCAAGCGATAACCAATGACTGGAAAATTTCGCGAATTCAATGACCTTTAGGCTAGAATCCATTATACTATGCATACTCAAGCCCCGACTATTCGTTCATTGTCTGTTGTTCCACCAAGTAGCAGCTAGTGGACAAATATTCGGGGCTTGAGTATGCATAGGATAGTTAATTCTAGCCTACAGGTCATTGAATTCGCGAAATTTTCCAGTCCCTAGCGATAGCACATCGCATTCTTTCCTTATTTACTACTGGCTTGCAGTAGTCAAACGCGTTTCATAACAGCCGCCAGCAAGTCACAGGTATGACAATGAAGTATATATAATTGGCGTTCAACCTGACCTGGAATGTATCTGCGAAATTTACGTACGTCTAACCGTCATCTCTACAAGATATAAATCGTATCCAGAGAGACGACACGAAAACAAAAGCAACAAGTTAAACGCGGAACGTAATCAAGTAGTTTTATCAATAAAGAAGAAAAACAATAAAATAAACAAAATACGGAGTGAGAAAATGGCGACAAAACTGGACAAGGACAACGACGTCAACACAAACGACTAGCGACACAAATATGGCTGTGAACACAGACAACAATACAAATTAAACACAAACGAGAAGAAGCAAACTTCCTCGACAACAGATGCGACTGTACCCGCCTTCTGGCACATGTACTGACTGAGGGAATCCAGTATATTGGCGACTGCCCAGATTTCTTATAGATACGTGCAGACTGGATCCATACTGGGCATCGATGTGATCTTTGAACGATTCCCACAGTCGGTTAGCATAATAAACTGAACGATTCAGTTTAAAATATTGACCCATTGCAGGAATCGTTAAAAGATCACATGGGTACTATTTTCGTAACACAAATTTTGCTGTAGTTTGTAAAAATATCAAAAATATTAGCCATGGAAAAAAACTTGACCCTACTTTCAAATTGCATGGTGCAATTAAAATCATCAATCCAGTGTTGTCTGTATTGTAAGTGTCGTCACTGTAGTCAGTACCGTTAGTGTCAACTCTAGCCAGTGTCATTGCTAGTGTTGTCACTGATGACACAGTTGACATTTTTGCTGTCACTGTTACCAGAGTTGCTTGTAATGTCAGTATTAGTGTCGTCACTGTTGCCAATGTTGTCATTTTTACTGTCATTGTTGTTGTCACTGTTGTCAGTGTTAACATTGTTGTTGTCACTGTTGTTAGTTTTGTCGTTTATATTCTTATTTTTATTTTGTTGTTATTGTAATTTTTGTTATTATTATTACTGAAGTTCATGAACTACATCCTTTTAACTCCTCTCGCTTAGCTATCATAAGGATACTACAGCTGTTCACTGTCGAGTAAGACCAATTTTTTTTGTGATTCCTGTCTCTCAGCTCTCACTGTAAATTTTGCCACGTGACTTGACAAATACGGTGTGTGTGTGTTTGTGTGTGCATATATATCATTGCTACAGATTATGGTTTATCGCGGGAATACTTGACTGTTTGCTGGATTTCAACACACGTTCAGCTTATTAGATTATAACTGGATTTCTCTTGTATGTTGTGCTGGTACCCGGACTAAGCCAATAAGAATCCCGCTATTGTAATATTTCATGTCTGTTGTTGGTCTGCAGACAGCTACGTTGTGTCAGACGCAGGGTTCTAAAGCTTCGAAAAAAAAGAAAAAAAAAACGAAAAAATTGGGGGAAAAAAACACGGAAAATTTGGTTTTTTTACTTTGATGTAAATATGGGAAAATTTTGATTTTTTATTAAAGTGAAAAATTACAGAAAATTGAAAAAAAAAAAAAAAAAAAAAAACTATAAAATTGATCTACAGTTTCTGAATTTCAAATCTGGATTGTATATGTATTTAAATTCGGGCCTAACTGCCAATATATATAGTACTCTACTACGAAACTGAAATAACCAGTAAATGTAACATAAAACTTGGTACACTTATCACTGCTTCTTGCCCACGACTTTCCTTTTGTATAAACTATCTGCTTGGGGGGAAAAAAAATGTTTGCAGGGAAGTAGGGTTTTTTCCAGACATTATATAATTGACATGTGAAATTTAACACTAATTGCTGTCTTATATATTATTGAGCCACCACAGGTTTATAATAATTTCACAATGATGTTAAAGAAATTTTTTCCAATTTTTCGAGTTTTTCCGGAAAATTTGAAAAAAAAAATTTTTTTTTCCCTTTCACCAATTTTTCTGGAAATTTTGGAACCCTACATTACCCAATCATATATGTTGTAATAAACTACAGCATTCGCAATGGTATGTTGGCACAAAACATTTTCGCGATATACCATTATCTGTAACCATCATCTCTAATCATTGCTCTCAAACGTTTACGTCTGATCGCGCAGGAACTGTAATAATTAGTGGTTAAAGATAGTTTATTGAGCCTTTAGAAAGTCACAGGTCCAACTCTAATTAAGTTACCTACAATAGAACCTAGAACCTACGGTAATTAAAAAAAACGCTCATATATTTTTACCTCAACAGTGCTCCGTCCTCGGAATACGATACGGGTGTAGCAGAATGTGAGCCGCTGCATTCAAGTGGCTGAAGATTCAGAACTGTCTCCACGTGCATGTCACGTGATATCACGTAAAGTTCTTATTGGCAGATGCCCCGCGCGCTTCTCGAGTTTTCTGTTGACGTGCATAGTTTCGCGAGGCACGTGCCACGTATGGAGTGCTCTTCAGATATAGTAATAAACTGTCTCCAGCAACGGGGAAAACCCTTGCCGAAAAAAAATATTTCATCAGCAGAACTTATTCCGTAATAATTAAGCTTCACAGCTATAGGCTGTTCATGAAAAGTGAGCACTTTTGAACTCAAAGACACTTTTTTCCTGTCATAAAATTCGCATCATTCCACCACATGTAAGTACTAACACTAAAATGTTAGAAATACACACATTCTATGAATTTCACTATATTAAAATTTTAAGGTCTGATGCAACAGTGAGAAATATTTTTAATTATTATTCTTGAGAAAGCAAAATATAAAAATGCTTACTTTTTCCTGAGTAGCTATACAAAGACCAAAGAGCTAACGCACTGGAACAAGCTCTGAAAATTTTGAAAATTAAACGTAAGTTAAGTTTTCTACTTGTTTATTCCGTTCATATTGTTACAAGTTTTCACTGGGTGTAGCCAGGTAAGCGTCAGGGTGAAGAGTTTAACAAAATTAAATAAAAGTGCTAAATGCTGTTCCCTTAATATATTTATACGATTTGCGAAACTATACACAAAATTATACGCATAACTGATATCCGCCGTCCAGCGCAAAATATTTACATGCTACTACCTAAACGAATATTTATACTGTGTTTATGATAAACACAGTTTCCGAATTGCATTGGACTGTCTCATTAATGTCACTTTTTAAATGTCATTAATTTGATTGGTCTGTTTAAGTTAACAATGTTCTTCTTTCCTCGTGCCTACTGTAACCTTATCATCAGTCCAACAGACAAACTACAGCCCATTCAATCTCTAGTGTTTCCATAGTCGTATTCCTCTAAACCAATAATCGACACTGTGCCTCGATGTTCACTACTTCCTCGTCGCTCCTTCTCGCACGCTACAGAATCCAAACAATATCTGGCCAATCAGGTCAGTGTTGCCAGGTTGTGGAATTTGTCCCGTTTCGTGGGACTTTTTAAAAATAATAATTAAACATGGAGCAACGGTAGTTTTTTTATGGTAAATAGTAATGTTACGTGACTTCTATTAACAGCCTTATTTGATAAGTTATTCATAGTATCTGCTAAATGTTTTTAGCACTGTTGCGTAATCACGGTATGTTTAAGTGTTTTTGTATATGTATATATTTTTGTAAGTTATTTAGATATTTGTTTATTGAAATTCTTTGGATGCGTTTCTTGCCATATGGGTCTCTTCCAAAGGTTAGGAGCACAAAGCTCTGAAAACTTACAAATAAATAACCCATGCACTATATAGCACAAATTAACGGCAAGTTTACAAAATGACGCTGTCTCGAGACGATATTACATTTGTTTCCAGTTGTGAGATTTTTTGTGCTGAAATGGGATTTTTGCATATGAAGCATAGTATTTTTACTCCTCTATCACTGGCAACACTGAATCAGGCCCATTCCTCCTGTTTTATAGGCTGCGCGATCTCATCAGGTTTGTTCCTCGAGCTCCTGCAGGTAAATTCGATATAAACGAAGTATGCACTTTCTTTGTCACAACATATTGTTTGTTTAGTTATGAAGTTGGACCTGAAATTTTCGCTGTTTCTTTTAGGCACAAGCTAGAATTCCAGAAAGTGTAAGTTATTGTCACTGGCCTTTGATTTGTTTGATACTTCCTGAAACTTGCTGAGCCAATAACAAAAATATATCTAAATGCAGGCTCATATCACTGTCAGTGAACAGCTAATGAACAGCTCGTATTTGGTTGAGTAAGCGAGTAGCGCTGGTGAAGTGAAACATAAGGCGAGTACAGAGCAGCACCGGAATGAAAGGGCAGGGGAACGTATTTGGTTAGGTTCCTATATAATCTTGAAGGCTAGCCTGTCAACCCGCGAATTTTTCAGGTCTCTAGTTATGAACCACTGCAAGTATAAGTTTGCCGCAGTGCTAATAAATTTTTGGGATTTATATACGTATTTTTCGCACTTTAACTAATTTCTCGGTGATAAACAATTCCTAGATATGATGGTTTATCGCGGGAAAACTTGACTGTTTGCTGGGTTTCAACGCACGTTCAGCTTATCGGAAGATTACTGTCTTTAGCTTGTACTTGGAGCTGTTACCCTATTTGACTGAGCCATTAAGAATCCCACTACTGTAATACTTGATGCCTGTTATTGGTCTGCAAACAGTCAATGTCACCTACTTACTCAAATCAAACAGATAATAAACTAATGTTGAAATTAAGTTTCTGAATAAAGTCTTTTATGTGGTTCTTCATGACTAACGCAGTATTCCTGGACGAAATCTATGCTTGATTTCTCAAACATTACTAAGTACTAAAATTATTATATCAGCCAAGCACTGCATTTCATGTCTAAGGGGAACTGGTATAGATTAGCAATCAGTTCCCCAAAAACCCTTAACATATGAGAAAGTAGAGAATATTTTTCGGTACAACGAAAATTAACTTGCATTTTTTGTTGTACTGCCGCCATGCACTGCATCATTTAGCTCCGTAATGTATACTTACTGAACCAAAACTCCGCTGGGATAGTTCACAATGTTAAAGTGAAAGCTATACTTATGTACGGTAATTCTGACTTCCTCTATTTCAATTTTTTTTCTCTCTACGCGTGATTGCCACTTTATTATCAGCGTATCTAAACCGTAAATCTGAATTCTACGAACGGGATAGCCAATCAGTTCCTCCCTTCCCTTATTATTTCACAGGCAAAAGAAAACTTCAGGTCATTATGCTTGTCTTGTTAATAGGGATGGGAAATTATCACGAGTTCTTTGACCTGAACACTGAACATCACATCGCAGGTGTTCCGTTCAATGGCCTCTACCATGGTGGCAAGGCCTATAAACAGATTGTTAAAGGAAGACCTACACACCGATTGTTAACGGTTGAAGGGGAACTTTTGAAAGTTGTAATAACTAGTTTCTATTTCCTCTCCGCATCTATTCGCCACGTATGAACCTATTGACAAATATTCATGCATGAGTCAAGTAGCACTGCTAAATTGTCAAGAACAATATATATATATATATATATATATATATATATATATATATATATATAT
Source organism: Medauroidea extradentata (assembly GCA_003012365.1). NCBI lineage: Eukaryota > Metazoa > Arthropoda > Insecta > Phasmatodea > Phasmatidae > Medauroidea > Medauroidea extradentata. The sequence goes on from PNEQ01089802.1 coordinate 54,010, forward strand.
ATATATATACATACATACATACAGGATATCCAGAAACCCGAATCTAATTAGAGTACCACGAGAATTCTGTGCAAAATTGGAGACGAAAATGTTAATAGAAAAATGTTTAACGACATTTCATGTATGCAGTTTGCCAACATAACGCGGAGAAACTCCCCGATCCACGTCCAGGTATTGTTTTATGTATGTTACACCGAATAAACGTAATGTTTGAACTGCTCGAGATTTACATCTGCGGCCATATTAAGGCGTGTTCGCAATTACGTTTTTTCTCAGAGGCCAGTAAACGTGCGTCCATAATTCTTATCTAAGAAAATAAAACACACTTCAGACTACTTGTGAATGTGGCTTTCAAGACACCAATCCCATTGGAAGATTTATTTCAAAACCCTCGAACTTTGCTAATTTTTTTTTTTTTCACGCGGTTGTTTCCTCAAGATATATGCAACGGATTTGGTCGAAATTGAGATCTACAAGTACATTGGACTTTGCTACAGAGACGCGTTCAATTAAATGATAGGGTCATCGCTTAAAGTCCCACAGTAAAAACGTTACGGCGCGAACACTGCGCGTGTGTTTACAACTCTGGCCGTAGAGGCGATATTATCATACATACGCCGGCCGACGTCGCTCGTAGCGCCTCATCGATTATCACCTCACACACACACACAAACACGCTTGACTTGGCGGCCGCCTTAAGATGATAGTCAGAAGAGTTGTAGTAAGAAAGTAAAATAATATTCTGGAATTGGCAGCACGAAGTTATAGGCAGAGCGAAAAGACTTTCGCATCAATTTGTTTACAGGTCCTGGTTTTCTCGCGAGCTTATTGCTGATTCGCAGATTATACACGGCGTGCTGGTTACATTTCTATAGTTTTGAAGTGTTCTATAACGCCCTCTCCAACGCATTCTAAAATTTGGCTGGCTATATTTACCACTAAAGTATGCCTTCATCAAAGCTGTTCGGTAGCAAAGATTTCATGATCTTTATATTTTTGCCAGTCACTATTCAACTTGTAATACACTTTTCTTCTAATGATTCCAAAAAAAAACATGACAGCTTATATACGTCAGAGTCGAATACTTAAACTCACCCATGGAAAAAAAACCTCTCGTACAGATATATTATTAAGGGAGCTGGCTATCTTGAAGCCCTGGCTTGAGAAAGTGTAGAGATATAAAAGTGAAATTAAATTCGGAAGGGCTCTCAGTCACCTTTTAAAATATCCCTTCCGGGCGTTGAGTAGAGAAAAATATCGCTGCAAGAATGACACTGTAAGGGAAAAAACTAAATCGGTGTTTGCGAGTGTTTTTGAGAATGGAAATAGATATATTTTTTTCATAGCTTTCAGGGCGTTGCATGAATAACAGCCTAAAAGATTCTGTAAGAAGAGGCACGAAAATTTCGCGCATTTATTCCATGTCAGGTTTTACGCCAATAACATATACTTCATTTACACTTCTGTAATTAGTAGAGTCCGGAAATATTCGCGGGTTCACTGACCTGTAGGCAAGTCTGCAAGAATATGTGTGAACTGAAGCAGACAGCAGATGCTCATTACCTGCTTGCTGTAAAGTGATGTAGGTGTGTATTTGTTACATTTACATTATTGGCTCAGAGACTTCCAGGAGGTGTCATAAGTCAAAGGTCAATTGCGAAAGTGACGAAAATTACAGTTGATGGAATTCTAGCTTGTGCCCAAATGAAAACGCGAATTTTTCAGGTCTCTAGTAATTAGAAAAAAAAACTGTTTTAACATACCTTTGACGACTGCAAGCCAGTAATAAGTAAGAAAATAACTCGTGGTGATATCACGTGCTACCTGATTGTACGGTTAGAAGCCAATGAATACTAGATTGTGGTCATTGCGTGTATAGGACTGAGAAGTCTAGGCTGTTACCAGATGACTACGTGAGATACTAGTGCCTCTACCTACAAGTTGGGACAGGAAAATTTCGGGAATTCAATGACCTACAGGCTAGAATCTATTGTCCTATGCATACTCAAGCCCCGTCTATTCGTTCATCGTCTGCTACCTGAATGAGTAACAGGTAATGGACAAATGGTAGAGCTTCGGTATACACAGAATAATGGATTCTAGCATGTTGGTCGTTGAACTCGCGAAATATTCCTAGCCCTACTTATAAACCGTACAAGCAGGTAGCAAGTGATAGCACTTCGCATTATTTCCTTATTTACTACTGGCTTGCAGTAGTCAAAAGCGTTTCGTAACAGCCGCCAGCAAGTCACACATATGACAATGAAGTATACATACTTGGTGTTCAACCTGACCTGGAATGTATCTGCGAAATTTAGGTACCTCTACGTATAGCATATAGTCGGTATACCGCCAAAAGTTATTAAGTCATAAATGTTATTTTGTGTAAAAACACTATTAAACTGTAGATATTAACAAAAATGTGGTAAGTTACTACACCGTGACACAACAGTATGAAACGACGAATAGACTTTAAACTTTGGCAATTGTTCGTGAACAGCATATAGGCCTACACCTTCCAAGCATTTTTATCATTTTATTGCATTTTGACTTCGTCACTTTTGCCAGTAAACCGATGATATGTATATTCGAAAGGTACTGAGCTACATCTGCAATAAATTAACATGCAAATCCTTATCCTTTCTCCCACCAGGACTCCGAGGTATTAAAAGCGCTTAGTCACAGAAAATAAAGAGCTATATTATGCTTTATAAATCACTAGAAATGATGATTTATCGCGGGAAAACTTGACTATTTGCTGGTTTTCAACATACGTTCAGTTTATGAAAGGATGACTGGTTTTCGCTTGTGCATAAGGCTGTTGCCCTTTTGACTAATGCAATAAGCATCCCTCTGTAGTAATATTTGACGACTGTTATTGGTCTGCAGACAGATAGACGTATAACACGCAATCATACATACTGCAAGAAAACACAGTGTTTTCAAGGGTATGTTGGCACAAACATTTTCGCGATATACCGTTTTCTCTAGAAATCACTAATGGGACTTGTGGCAACGACATTGATTTTAATAAATTATTGAAAATAAGTTAAATAAGCTTGACAAATTACGTCTCCGTTATATAGTACGTTCATATTTAAGTTGTCTTGTCTGTAAGATACTGAAAGGTAAATAAGTTATTGGAGACCCTGGAAATGTCACGGGTTCAACGACCAGACGGCTATACTCCACAGTCCTGTGTTAAGGCCATGAACTTTAATTTATTTCAAACAATTGCAAATAACTCGAAATTTTTTTAACCAAATGCTTTGAAAAAATTTGAGATTGTGTACAGTCATACGATACACAATTTTGCTAGAGCGTTTTTTTTAAATAATGTACCGTTTGCTAGCAAAAAAATATTTTGCTTCATTTTGGCTTATTTTGACAACAAAATATATGGCATTTCAGAGGCAAACATCTAAAATCCGTTTTGTGTATTGCAACAGAAAAATTCATATGCAAACAATGATATATGAGGGTTAAAAGTGTAAGAATGAATTTTTTATGTATGCATTAATCTGCGTTAAAAAAATATATTTTCGAAACCATTGCAAAACTAAAGAGCGAGGCCTTAAGAGTGCGTGAAAGATAAATTAACGCTGAAAACATCAATATTGATTTCTACGCCTTTTTCGAAGCCAATATGGATAAAATACTCAATGACAATCCTAAATAATAGTATTTGCCAACTTTATGAGTGAATATGTATCCATAATTACTAATTCGTTACGCGTGATCCCTTGCGCCGCAGTTAAATGCACGAGGTTCCAGTTAAATGCACGAGGTTCCGGCGTCAGAGATTGTGCCTCAGAAGTTCGAAACACTGAAAACAATTTTGTTAAAAACGTTGGCTAAAACTATTGTCTAGGATTGGTATTGTCTAACTTTCGCAAATTGGCTTCAAGAAACCTTCAGTTATAGATCAATGCTTTTAGCGTTGAATTATGTACGCCCTCTTAACCCTGCCTTCAGCTACTTGTACATTGGCTGCTGCTCCAGTGAGTGGCTACGTGTACGTCTGACAAGGTACCACGAGAATCGGTGACTGTTTTCATGCAGGTTTGATATAAGTTCACAGTCCTCATGGAAGAGTGTCATTAACAGCCGTTCAATCGCGAAAGTATATCACGTGTACATGCATTTGAAATCTATCCTCTTCTCAAACGAATTCGCGAAATTTCCGGGTCTCTATAAATTATTTATCTGTAAACACAACTTCCATTTCTTTCGTTTCAAAATTTCAGATAAGTCCAAAATCCCACATTTATATACGGCAACTGAAGCAAAACCTGAATGGGCTCGCTTATCCGGCTAATGAACATTGCTGCACTGGGTAAGAAATACAGTAGTTTTTTTTCTGCGAAGTTATTAAATGAGATTCCTGTGAACTGATTTATGAACGGAAACTACATTTCGGAGAAGGATTGTTGGGGACATTCTTGACATTACCTGGAGGTCCAAAGGAAAAATTCCCGGCTTCAGTCATCAAGAATTTCGGGTTTCCATTGTTTCCCAAAGTAGCTGCGGGCAATTGTCGGGATCGTTCCTTAATGAAGATCATGGACGATTTATTCGCCAGTTCATGCCATTATGTCACTCTGTGTTACCGTCTAAATGTCCTTTAAGTTGATGAGACGTAAAGCTTGCTTATCTTACCATTAAAACATTGCGCGAAACGCTACTTCCGAGCCCTTCAATTTAACTAAAAACATTTTTCCGCAATGTTGTATCTCGAAACCTCGTACGCAGATTGATGCAAAACTAGTCTAGTGTCCTACGATAAACTTTGCAGTATATTTTTCAACGAAATGACACGGTTACCGCTAAAACTTTTAGCGATAACCGTGTCATATACATATATATGGGGACACTTTCAAGACAAGTGAATTTTAAGGGAGTGAGCCCTTAAAAATCGAATTTAAAAATAGTATTTACAATAAAAGGTTAGGATATAAATTACGATTCCGGGGCTGATTTGAAGTATTATTGAGATCTTTAAACTGTAAAAAATTCAGCCTTAAGAGCCCATGTCAGTTATTATACGCCAAATGAAATTTTCTTAATTCCTTCCTAATTAAAAATTTGGCTAGATTTAACTGAAAAGGTTTAAATAGAAACGCAGCTAATTACTTTTCCTTTCATTACGTACACTTTATTCAAAAAATTAAATGTAACTATGAAATAATTAAGCTAATTTTAATGTTAAGATAAAAATTCTCTCTCACGAAATAGCGAATAAACACTAAATAATTACCAGTACCAATTTCATCCAATAATACGCACCTAATTTTAAAATGTTATGTTAAAGAAATATTGCCGGTTGTTCGTCACATCCTCAATTTATTAAACGAAAATAAATATTATTAACATGAGATGTGACGCAGCCTATGCATAAAATTTCTGTGCCGTCAGGAACTGTAAACATTACACGTTGTCAATTAGAGCAGTACATCGTAAGGCATGAAAAAGGACCTTTTCTTGCAAGCTCCTAGATTCCATCATTTACCAGTTGCTACGACAACACAACGCCTGGCATGTAGGCAATCAGGGTGAGTGTGTACGATGTATATAGACACATGCGCATGTATATATCTCGTGTAATATTCCTACGTCGATGTTAGCCAGCGCATCGCGCGGAACAAAGGACGCGTGTAGGGTATGTCCATTGTGAGCGCGGCAGACGATCATTCATAGTGTCAGGCAGGCGGGTCCCAGTCGTGTATCTCCGTCCAGCCGGCACCGGCCTAGCTCAGGGGAATGCTCACGACTCCAGCAATGCAGGACCTGTCTTGATAACCTGGGTGCCAGGCAGCACTGCACAGTCACAGACTAAATACTAATACAGACGTGAAATGACAGGCGGCTCATTTGATACGAGCGAACTAGGCCGCTTATTGCCTGCCCGAGGCTATTGATACCAGCCCCACGTATGTTTGGCTTCTGCATGTTACGGCAGATTTCCTATTGGCCTGGCTGCCGGATAGTAGGTGTTCACGCCATGTTGCTGGCCAGCGAAGCCATTCTGCTGGTGTGCGTGACTGAGTTCGTTGTTCTAAAGGCTATTTCACTTCTGTATTCCTAAATATTCTGCGGCACAGTCTGCGTCGTCAGATTTACCGTTGTTTATCTGTTTATTTACATGAGTATTCTGTAGCTTTATAGAGACCTGAATTCATCTGCAAAGACGTTAGGTTTCAAACACCTATACATTTCTTACGCGAAACTGCTTATATTATTTCCGGTATGCATATCTAGTTAAATAAATAAAAAGACTTCCAACAGTTCTTCCAAAAATTTTTTAATGTACAGCACATCTCTTAGAAACAAGTTTTGAGGCCTTTCAAAAGGCTAAAAAATGTGATATGAATAATTTCCTTGTCTATTACTGGCTTGCAGTCGTTAAGGGGCCCGCCTCGTTGCCATAGAATCACACTGCAGCGTGTTTGAAGAAACAGTTTTACACAGAAACTAATACACATGTGTTCACGCCGTTTCTCTACGAAAAAAACACACACTTCAGACGACTGCCCTTAAGTACTTTCAAGACATCACACGTATTAGAAATCCCCTTTTAGGGCACGTCAAAATGGGTCAAAACAACGGGGTTATAAGGCTGCTTTAGCGGAAAATATACTAGCCGAATACACGTGAAACCACTTAAGGGTAGTGCATTGGACTTTAGTAAAGTGATTTCGTAAATAAAACAATAGGGTCACCACTTAAAGTCCCATAGGAAATTTGTTTTTTCGCGAAGACTGCACACCTTAAGCGTAGAGGCGACGCACCGTTGTATGGCCCATACGACGTCGCCCTTAGCACCATACCTCACTCACACAAACACATGTGCCACGAGGCGGGCCCCTGAAAGGCGTGTCAAAACAGTCGTAGTCAAGTCACAGAAGTGAAAGTGAAGTACAGGTTCTTGGTGTTCATACTGTTCTAGGATATAGCCATCGGCCTCGTAAGCATTTGATTTTTTGGGGGGACGTCACTGGTAGAGAAAGTGTACATATAACCTACGTAATAAAGGGGTGTGTAGGAGTCCTCCACCGGGAAATTTTATATTTTAAGGTGCAAAATGCTGCTATTTAAAGTGTTTCTGCACCAAAATATTTAATATACGACTGAAGGAAATCTTAATCTTAAAAAATCTTAAAAACTACTAATTTTTTTTTTGGGGGGGGGGGGGTTGTTACCTCCGTCCCCCCCCCCTTCCCCGTTTACGACGCCCCTGGATATAGCCACGAAATTTCTGTACCCTTGCCCACGGCCGTAGAAGAACAGGTCTGGACACTCGCCTGGAAACTTGACCCCCTTGTTTTGCTGCAGTTCACCAAGCTACCGAGAATATTGTGTTTTATTGGCGCTTCAGTTAGGGCGGTCGGACTCTAACTCCGCCCATTTCCTTTCCACTAAGAAACAATTTATAAAAACGCATGTTTTAATCAATTTATGAAATACTTCCTTCGCTCACAATTCTAAATAATGGCTCCAGCAATCTTTATTTACTTTATAAATTTAACAATGAAGAAAAGTGGGCGGAGTTTGAGTCGGACCGCCCGGATTACAGCGCCAAAAAGTACGACATTCTCGGTAACTTGACGAATTACAGCCAAATAACAAGGGGGTCAAGCAAAATACATTGTTAGATAGGCGAGTGTCCAGACCTGTTCTTCTACGACCGTGCCCCTGCTAGTTGCACAGTGCCTATGCCGGTTTTACCTTCTCTAGTTTTAGATATAGGATAGCTATAAGCAGTGCTGTATTCGGGGGTATACGCCGTATGCCCTCTCGTTGATTTAGCCCAGTACAGTATACCTTCTACTTTCCTTCTACTAATTTATTCCAAGGACTGTTGACGACCTGGTATCAGGAAATGGCCGTGCCTTGCTCGAGAGTATACCCTGTACCAAATCACAGAATATTTGGGAACACAGAAGTGAAATAGACAATAGGACAGCGAACTCAGTCACACACACCAGCAAAATGGCTACCCTGGCCAGCAACATGGCGGAAACACGTACTGCCAATAGCAAACCTGTAGTAACATGCAGGAGCCAAACATACACGGGGCTGGTATCAACAACCTCGAGCAGCCAATAAGCGGCCTAATGAGCCGCCACGTCATTTCATGCCTGTATTACTATTTAGTCTGTGACCAAATGTTGGCACTACAGCACTGGCTATAAGTACAGTTAGGGAGGCAGCTATGGCCGCCATCCCACTCTGCCGCGATGTATGCCCCTTTACATGAAAGCCCTATTTTGTATATAGGTTGTTCGGGATAACGTGAGCACTAAAAATTTAACCGTTGAAAAATATCACTAACTGTTACTGCATATAATTCAACATATATAGTTGTCTTACTGCTTGTATGGTTGGCAGCGCAACTACGCAACACAGTTCCATATATGTTATTATTTAAATACAACAATGCTGAATTAAAAGCAACTCAAACCGTTTTATATAATTAACAAACGTTATTTTATCAAACTGTGTAGATTCATACTGACTGCACAATTTACCTTACACGCGCAAAAATCAAGTGACGTGTTCAGAGAGTTAGACGTTTCCCATCGGTAGCCGTTACGCGCAGAAAGATACAGCTTCGCTGAAAATATAAATTTAGCAGGTTTTTTTGAGAGCTCACTTTATTCCAAACTGCCTATAGGCGTATGGGGCTCAGTCCTGAGACGCACGTAGGTCCCGCACCTCCCCCGGACCACCTACAAAACACATAAGATTAGAGGTTAGGAAAAAAAGATTATTTTAGTCTTGCTCGGGACACCCGCAGAATACCTGGTGCAAGATATGGCAAACGTTGGTACAAGATACCAACACATGCGGCTTCAGCCCGGAACCCAAGACAACCAGCCTAACAAGCCTGCAATCTTCTACACGTAACAGGAGTTTGTAACTTCTCATTAAATTAACCCACGAAATTTTCGGATCTCTACTTATCTCCCTTGCATACAACTCGCGGACCACTCAACTGGCGTGCAGTGTCTTCCTAAGGGTCTTTAACCTATGGGTAGAGATTACGGTTAATCGCGAACATTTCTTGGGCCAACATACTCATTGAAAACGCCGTAGTTTTTCGCAACATACACGAATGAATAATAAACGTCCGACGTGAAATATCTTAATCACAGGTGTCAAATATTACACAGAATTTTTTTTTTGCAGCTACAAAACATTTTGTGAGTATTTGCCCTACAAAATTTATTTTGTGGTTACCACAAAATCATTTTGCTAACCTCACTAAAATATTGTGGCCACCAGAAAATTATTTTGTGGTTACTACTAAATAATTTTACAGGGAAGACTTCCTACAAATTTTTTTCTTTCAGTGTACACTAGCAGAATTTCCATTGGCTCTATCAAATAAGGTAATAGTTTCACTTACGGACGAAAGCCACAAGCATAAACAAAGCTTCCTACACGCTAAACGTACCTTGAAACCTAGATAGCAAACAGTCAAGATTTCCCGCGGTAAATCACCATCTCTACTTGTGAGTCATTGGAAAATATTGGGAAAAACGTACTCTTCGCTAGGCTCCAACGTGCTGTTTTATTGGCTATTGTTTAATTGAAGCACTATTTCTCTCTTCTACAAGCCCGGTTACAACTCTACAGATTTAACACAGAACATGCGTGATATGTCCCAAAACTGTTCACATGCGTCACAAATCGCACTACAGCATAAATACACTACAGTTTAATTGAGACTACGTTCAGTTTAAATCTTTTCATTATTTCTACATAGGCCAGCTGGACATTAAATGGCTAGCCACATATATCACATATGTACATTTATCCTCTAAACAACGAGTTTTTCAGCGCTAGCGTGAACGATGATCTACGGTGAGTATGGAGAAACGTCGGAAAGAAGGGGCGGGATAATCGGGAGATACCAGAAAAAAAACCCACTGACCAAAGGATCATCTGGCACAATCACTACAAGCGAAAATCCGGATCGACTTCAACAAGAATCGAGCACGAGTCGTCTTTGTGGAATGGAAGCGCACTTGTCGCTGAGTCAAAGATAAGCCCCGTACCTTCACGTGTCTCGAAATCTGCCATTGGAAGGTACAAAGGATGTTTTTGCAGAAATCCAATCTCATTGTATCTTTACTGTAAGCTATCCCACGTGCGAGCACTCTTTTTAGACAACTCGAAAGTTTTAATTTAGAAAATAAATCCATTAAATTTCATTTGTAAATCCTTGTATCAGCGAATTGTGTGAGTGCGAGTGAAGGTAACAGTACGCTGGTAACCGAGAAAAAAATTCTGGAAACCAAGGGGCGATACACAATGGGCCAAAGAAAATCATTCCACCATAAAAGTTCACTCGCTTGTGCCAGAGACTATACCAGTAGCTCAGGAACGACCACAAAAAGTGAATGAACTGACTCAGGCAAAAAAGAACAATCGAGGTAGTACGTGACGCGGCGAGAGTGTAGGATATTTCCACTCTCAGCTAACAAGTTCATGCACAAAGACTGGAATAACTCGACGTTTCTGCACATTGGTTTCTGGTTTCTCTTCGGACGCGTGTTCACTGGCGAGCAGAGCGGTTTGCGAACCACTCGTGTCCAGCATACCCGCCAGTTTGTAAGCTGTCCCTAGCGAAATGTGAGCGCTCTACAAGACGCTCTCGACGAGCCGAAGGAAGTCGGGTTTTTTAACGAACACAAAGGGATTCGCAGCGCTAACAGGTTCGTATGTTGTAAGGGGACACTTAAGGGCGTTGGACCGGTAAAATTTAATTTTTTTATATTTGTGCCAAACACTGTTCAACTTTTGCACATCAGATAAAATGATATTTCCTCAAATAAAAAAAATAGGCCCCATAGTTTTTGCATAATCGCTGATCAAAGTCACAAATTGGCCATTGCGGTGTAGAAAAAATCAAAAAAAGTAATTAACTAATAAATTCAAAATTACAGTAACTGATAGTCAGTGTATCAATACATTTTATGACATGGTTGACAAAAGTTAGTTTTGAAAATTTCATTTGTGGCCGAAAGTCAAAGTTATGCAAAAATTTCCTCATTTTCATCAATTTTTTAAAAATACAAAACGTTATCGCTTTGTGTTCACAAAAGTGTCTTAAAGTAGCTCACATAATTAAGAACTAATAAGAATTATCTTGTTTCTGCAAGTTAATTATTTTTTATTATTTTGGCTACACCGCAACTGCCATTTTGCGACTTTGATAGGTGATTATGCTAAAACTATGGGACCTAATTTTTTTTATTTGGGGAAATGGCGTGTTATCTTATGTGTAAAAGTTGAACAGTGTTTGGCACAAATATTAAATTTTGAATTTTTACGGGTCCAACGTCCTTAACGGAACACTTTTATTGTTTCAAACATTTTTATATTTGAACGAGATATAGATCGTTTTGTAGACATACATTATGGTTATTTTTTACTGAAATGAAAATGTTTTAACTTTCATAGTTTTTTTTTATAATAGCACATCTAAATCCAAATTTGCATAAAAGGGTTTTATGATTCAAAGGAAATCCAACTGACTTACCGAACTGAAGAAATTAACACTGAATAACGATGTTAGAGGCTACGTGGTTTCCTATTAAACAAAAATGATTAAACTTTTTGTATTTAAAAATTGTTTTTAAGTTTAAAATTGAAACTTGGTAAGTTCAAGAAATTTTAAAAAATACAAACGTATTTAATTTTTTGGTTTTTATATAGGAGACCGTGTAGCCTACGTCTTAATTAACCGGTGTGAAATTTTTTAAGTTCGGTAAGTCAGTTGGTTTTCCTTCAAAGCATAAAACCGTTTTATGCAAAATTGAACTTTGACTTGCCATTATAACAAACTATGAAAGCCAAAAAATTTTTATTACAGTGTATTATAGTTACAATGTATTATGTCTACAAAACAAACAATATATCGTACAAATATAAAAATGTTTGAAACAATAAAAATGTTCCGTCAAGCGCGCCCTTAAGGTAACCACCTAGGTAGACGAATTTTGCACTATAAGGACAACACAACACCGCGTACCGCACTTCAACCAACCTCTAGGGGTAAGTAAGGTTAATTCTACTACAGGTTAGAAAGAAAATACGTTTTCTTATGAGAGAGTTTGGCACAGGGAACATTTCTGCCACTAGTTTGGCTTCAATCGCTAATGTTCCATGAAAAATACGAAACCGTAGTACAATGAAATTTAAATAAACTTGCCAACGATAAAAGTAATTAAATTTAATTTTAAAGAGGAAAGAATACGATTTCGAATTTAAATTACCAACTTAACGTAACTTAAAATCCAGGAAGCTCTGTGGTTGTACAGCTTGGTGCACTAGCGATACCAGCGCTCCAGCGGCAGAAATGTTCCCTGTGGCAAACTTATAACCACGGTCGTAGAACAGGTCTGAACACTCGCCTATCTACCAACGTATTTTGCTTGACCCCCTTGTTGTTTGGCTGTAGTTCATAAAGTTACCGAGAATGTTGTACTTTTTGGCGCTGTAATCCGGGCGGTCGGACTCAAACTCCGCCCACTGTTTTCCATTGTTAACATTATAAAGTAAATAATGATTGTTGGAGCCTTTTCTTAAATATGTCAGCGGAGGAAGTATTTCCTAAATTGATAAAAAAAAAATTTGTTTTGGTAAATTGTTTTATTAGTGGGAGGGAAGTGGGTGGAGTTAGAGTCCGACCGCCCTAACATCAGCGCCAATAAAACACAATATTCTCGGTAACTTGGTGAACTGCAGCCAAACAACAAGGGGGTCAAGTTTCCAGGCGAGTGTCCAGACCTGTTCTTCTACGGCCGTGGTCATAACATTGATCTCTCTAACCTGTAGTAGGATTAACCTCAGCGTAAGTCTTTGAACAGATGTGCAGTCTTCTCCCCGACAACTTGCCTCTATGAGACAATCAGAGGCGACTTTGTCATTTTATGTTCAAGTTGAAAGTGTATTATTGTACACGCCTATACCTTTTAAAATTTTCTGCGCCAAAAACTTCATTCTTGAAAAGAACCACAAAAACACACATTTTCACCCATTTCGGCAGCTCAGAAAAACTTTAGAGATACATAGAAGTCCTTAAGAGGGAGAGTTAGATGGTTAATTTAATTTATATATTTTCAGCAATAACTTCAGTTTAAAAATATTTATTTTGTAAATGTGGCAATGTTGAGGCACAGAAGATATTTGTGATGAATTTTGGAAAGCATACTAGTGTTATATGTTCATTTAATATTGGACTTGTAACAATTTTAGAAAGTTAACATATTATTCCCTTTGTAAAAATTCTGCTTGCCAAATTAATGGAAGATTCCATTATTACTTATATCAAGAAGTTTATAAATAATATACCATATATCTTGTCAAAAAATATTTTGATAATGCAACTTGAATAAATGTTATGGCTCGAAAACTGCACAATAAATAAAATTATCTAACACTCCCCATTAAATTTGTATACGCGTGCCTTACGGAGAAGGGTTAAGACAATTTTATTGTATTTTCAGTTTTTGAGCCATAACATTTATTCAAAATTTATTATCAAAATTTTCTCTTCGACAAAGCATAGAATATATATTTTGGTAAACTACTTGACATCAATAGTAATGGAATGTTTCATTATTTTGTCATGCAGAATAATAGTTAGAGAATTCTTGAAAGCCAGTTTAATGAAAGATTCCATTACTATTTATATCAAGCAGTTTACAAAGAATGCTTTGCCGGAGAGAAAATTTTGTTAATACAATTTGAATAGTAAATGTTATGGCACGAAAATTAAAAATACAATAAAATTGTCTAACACTCCTTTTAAGCAATGGTCCGAGGGAACAACCCATGTAAAAATTTAGATTTTTGGATTTTAAAGTGAAAATTAGTTTTCTTATCTAAACTTTGAAATTTTTTGACTATTTCTTCGGGGCTGAAGACGGACTATTATGACCCATAAACCCTCCTCCCACCAAAACATGGGATACGCGTCTTGCATACCACGCACCTTCGAAAGCCAGGTGGTGTCGCGGTGGCTGAATGGTCAGACCGTTCGCCTCCCACCAAGGCGATCCGGGTTCGATTCCCGACGGGATCAGTTCCCGGATTTTCGTGTGTGGGAATCGTGCAGGACGATGCCGTTGGTCGGTGGGTTTTCTCGGGGATCTTCCGTTTTCCCCGTCTTTTCATTCCGGCGCTGCTCCATACTCACATCATGTCACCCCTCACCAGCCCTGAAGATCTCGATGTTGAGCGCTGACCAAAATCTCTCGCTCACTCACTCGAGAGCCAGGTAGGCTACGGAAGACGCGGTTGCTCGGTACGGAGGTGGCAATCTTGCACTTGTCAGTTTGCTCAGGTGACGCAGCAGATGTGCGCCAGCGTCAACATCGCAGCTCTGCACGTGTATGTCCCAGCGGGGTGACGCTAACTGGTGTCCGCTTGTCGCGCTCGTGTGAATTGGTTCGCGGGTCCTGTATCCGCTCCTCGCCAGTGGCTGCTGCCGCCACTCGTACTGTCATTGTAGAATGCTAGGAGCCGTGTGACATGTCGACGTGTAATGAGCCTCAATTAGTCGATGTTATTCTGTAAACCTGTTCGTCATGTCGTGGTCGACGTGTCGAGGACCGAAGTCAAAATCATTGGCGTACCGAACACCATGACTGCAGGGAGGCTAAAGCCCCTTTCTCCCTGCAAGATCTCCAGAGTTATTCACATAAATAGTAGCGTCTGGTGTATTTTAGAGGGCCTGATTATTTTCTAAGGGTGACTAAGCTACCGCAATCATCTTCTCCTTAATTACGTCCATGGTCGACATATCTAGGGCCGAGTTTGTTAAGAGTAGTGTATTCTTTTTTACGCGAAACACACCTGAAACTATGCTTCTATGTTTTAAAAAATTCAGCACCCTAGTTATAAACATGATTTTCGGGCCTCTCAAAATGGCTAAAAACTGGTCTTTTCAAATCGCTGTAGCTCCAAAAATATTACCTGAATTCGCAAAGTGCAAAGCGAAAGGAATGCGTTGGTCTTTACTTCATACTATTAAAAAATAAAATGTTTTGGTCACAGCTTAAAGTCCCGCAGGAATAATACTACAAGGAGTTAGGAAAACCTTGCACGCCAGTTTGGCGCGCTGCGAATAGAGGCGATATGCTCCTCGTCAAGCGTGGGAAACTGGCTCTTATCGCTAAACTGTTCCCACACGTGGAAATTCGATACCGGCGAAGACTCCTCTTAAATCGAGGTCGAATTGCCGTTGTGATGGTAGACGTCGTCACAAATATGGACGGTACTGTCAAAACCGACAAGTCGAACTTTTGTCGACCGTTAAAGGTATCGACGAAATACTTGCAATTTTTTAGATGTGGCTCAGCCCTACCTGTTAGGCGCGAAGTAAGGTCTCTTCGTAAGAAGGAAGGGGTACGGGAACCACTTTACGTAAGTTGTAGAACATACCGCTCCTTCAGTGCGCGTCATGTAAGCTTATCTCTAGTCACACCAGTGGCAGCTCGTAGATTGTTGCCAGGGAGGGTACAAGTTGCAGAAAACTATATATGGTTCTGCGCTAGTTGACGCTACATCCACTGACACGCTGGTATGTAGGTACCGCTTATTACTGACTGCTCACAACAGGACAGTACAGTACAGTACAGAGTGTACAGTTCTCGGCAACTTGTGCACTCCCTGGCAACAACCCACGAGTCGCCAATGTAGTCACTGCCGTTCATGATACAATGAAAAGTACAAGTTGAGTAAGGACGGAGTGTGAATTTACACGTGGTGATAACTTATATGGATCATTCAGGATGAAATGAGGATTTTTGAATCCCTAGTTACTTTTTTTCTTTTCTGTTAAAGTATAGCTTCCTGCCACGTTTTAATAGAAACCAAAATGTCTATGTAACAATCAGAGTTTATTTTGAGGGAGGGGGTTAGAATGAAAGTGAAGTAAGTCACTAATTTGAATAAATTGAGGTTACTGCACATTGGCATAATTTTTCGTGTCTCACATTTAAACTAAGTGAGGTAAGACAGGTGAACTCTCCGTTAATATGCATTAAGTAAGTTGGATGGTTAGAAGATCATTTTAGTTTTTTTATTAGTCCCTACACAAAATAATTTATTCTGCTAAGCTAAGAAATCCTAGCTTACTTCACTTTCATTCTAACCCCTCACTACACTGGATGATTTGTAATTATGGATACAAACGAAATGGGTTTGTTGAGGACGATGAAACAAGCAAATAATGCTAGTAAGCATTATAGGCACGGAAAACGACGGTTTTCCCATTACGATGTATGGACTCTTGCAAACATGGAAATGTTGCAACACTGTTACCGCCCTCTGTACCAGACATGCTAGATGGTGCTACAGCACATTTCCATGTGGCTGTTCGGGAACACGTCGCACGTATGCTTAACAACATGTGTATCGGTCGTGGCTTGCCAATACCATGGCCTCCCAGGTCACCCGACTTGAGCCCATTAGATTTTTTTTTTGTGTGGGGATATTTAAAATCTTTGGTGTATGCCAGCCCTGTTGATAGTGTCCACGAACTACAGGAACGCATTGTGGATGGTTGCCACTGCATTCGGAACACACCTGGAATTACTGAACGTATACGGGCATTGATGCGAAGACGTGCTGAAGCCTGCCTTCATATGAACGGCGGCCATTTCGAACACTTGTTGTATTGTCTTCGTCCACATGTGCCGCATTTTGACGTTTTGATCCTCGTGAACACTGGTATTTATAGCGTTCCTGTCGTAACATGTCATGTGTCATATTGGGAAAACCGTCGGTTTCCGAACTATGCTGACAGCATTAATTTGCTCGTTTCCTCGTCGTCGACACACCCCTTTCGTTTGTAGCTATAATTACCAAACACTCTGTATAGATTGTACTGTAGTCAACAGTTAGCGCCAAGAGGTCAGAAGAAATAATAAATTTTAATTATTATTTGAGACATTATTGTCCTCAAAAGTGCTCACTTCATCGCGAACCGCTAGTAGCAAAAGTCAAGTAGGAAATGTAATTTCATGTTGTCCGTAACGTGAATATAGCGGAAGTAATGCTGCTTCGGAGATCAACTGCAAATTACATTTATTTTAATTACGAAATAAAGAATACTACTTGATATTTTATTGTTTGTTCGCTGTTCAGCACTTCATTGCTTAACATTTTCATTCCCATGTTAATGTATAGCTGCGCGTGTTGCAATTGTGCATTATTTTTATTCTCCGTGTGTTTAAGGTGAGTCATTAAATCTTCATAAACACAACTAATCAGCCATGGGTTTCTTATTTAGTGATCGAGATGAGAAGTGTCCGTAATATACTGCAGAATCAATGCTGAATTCTATTCAGAGAAGGAACTTGATGTCGTCGGACACTGAGTATCGCTTTGCACACTAAGGTCCACGTGTAAGCTTCCCATGCAACTTGTATCGCATACGATACAAATGGACTGAAGAAATTAATACTAATAAGTTTTTTTTACTTTATAGTTAATGAAACGTAATATTAGAATCGATTTACAGGACAGCATTATGTGTACTCCCACTGTATTCACTTTCATGAACATAGTGAAAACTAATTTTCGACCTACTTTTAATAAGTTACCACCACACAAAACTAACACATTCCGTCCTGACATTACACACATACTTGTGTGTTTTATATATGTATGTGTATATATATATATATATATATATATATATATATATATATATATATATATATACACACACACACATATATGTAAAATCACAACAAGCAAGTCGAACAGGATTAGGAGAAAGCCCAGATAGATACGTCGGATATAATGTTAAGACAAGAATCTATTTAAACAAAATGTGAACATATTAATACATCCATTAAGAAAGAGAACGAAGTTCCAAATAAATGGACTGACGAAAGTAAGAGAGCCCATGCGGCAAAAAAAGATGAAAGCTATACGAAAAATCAAAAAGACGGATCATAAAAGCGCTGCGTTATCCAATAGGATCCATACGAGCATAATAATAATAATAATAATAATAATAATAATAATAATAATAATACAAGCTACGCATGTCCAAACACAAAAAGCTCAGACACTACACAACGGTAATCAAAGCTAACGAAACACTAACACACCGTACGAGAAGTAACACGGAAAACATATTAAACGAAGAACACAAAATCATGAGAAAAATTTTTGATCCATAAGTAACAGAAGGGTCAGTACAGGTTTGGGTCAGCATGTACAAGTGTCTAGCGCTGGTGAAGGGTGACATGAAGTAAGTATGGAGCAGCGCCGGAATGAAAGGTTGGGGGGAAGCGGGAGACCCCGATAAAACCCGCCGACCAGCGGCATCGTCCAGCACGATTCCCACGTGCGAAAATCCAGGAACCGACCTCGCCGATAATCGAACCCGGATCGCCTTGGTGGGAGGCGAACGGTCTGACCATTAGTAACAGAAGAAGGTTCCAGATTACAGTTTAGAAAAACCACAGAGATGGCGTACAAATTAGTAGCGGACATCAGAAAAAAAGAGGTTTAAAAATGGGCACGTCAGAAGCACAGACAAATGGGTTGTTACGACAAACAAATAAATAAGGTTGATATTAATTTTGTTGTAACAAATAAATTACTGTTAAATTAACAACCTTAACGTTGAAGTTACTACTGGACGTGATTTGCTCCGACAGTATAATTTTGTTGACGTAATTTATTTAAAACAAACTTATATTTGATTGGTTAAACTAAATTTTTCGTTGGATGTTATGCTTAACCATACGTGCATTTGACTTTACCCAAAATATTTGTTACTGTTAAAAATACGAACGCTAGTTTGCTTATACTATTTTATTTATTTGCTTTTACTATAATTTTTACTTGAGTCAACCATATGTATGACTTACTGTACAGATTCGGTAAATTTAGCTATGGCACATATTACAACAAAGATACTATTTGGTTGAAACGACGAAATATGTCCGTTCGGGAAGTCGTTCTTGCAATGGCGGATATTTAGTATGCACGTGTTCGCATTTATACGCTCGGTGGTTTAGAAAACTTGTCTCGTCCTTTTTAAGCTTAGGTATGTGATAAATTTGTAGCGTATCAATTTTTTATGTTCTATTGTATAGATACGTTAGGTTAAATGACTAAAGATAATTAAAACGGTTAATAATAGTTTGCCCAGTACACAGAAGTATAATTCTAGTTTCCATTTCATGCTACCCATATTTTACCACATATTCTGTGTAAAATTTTGTAAATATTACGGAGAAGAAAACAGCGAGAATCAGCCTGAATATCATAATCACGAGTTTATGGGATTACGTGTCACAAGTATGTGAATGTAAAAATTAACGTACATTTTTTTTTTTTTTTTTTAAGTCATTGGTGATCTGGGGGTAACGTGCGTGGCCGACGTTCTAAAGATTGCTGATTCAAATCCGTACGCCTGTATAAATGTTTTTATATTTACATGTAAATATTATTTGTATAAAAGTTGCTGTGCAAATTACTTTGTTTTCGCGATTAGAGTAAGCAAAATAATTTAAATGCCGTATGCTTTAATGGTTCCTCAGACAAATGAAGTATTTTTGAATTAACAATATCTGCACGGCGTCATCAACCACGTAACTTGGTTAAGACAGCAAAAATATTCCAAAGAAACAATTTGGTTGTGACAAACCATACATAAAACAAAATTTGTTTCATTTTGTAATATTTTTTCTCAGTGTACCACCAACAAGACATACCAACAAAATCCGAACATACATACAAACAAACAATCAGTGAAGTCAACAATACCATGCATCATACAAGTCAAAATCGACTTAGGGAGGCACAGGTAGAGACAACAGAACTAGAAGACAGATAAAGTGAAAGGTGATGCCAGAGAACTAGGTAAAGAAACTAGGGAAACCACGGACTGAGAAAGAAAGAGAATCCGAGAAGAACAAATTAGATGCGTGGAAGATCAGAAAGAACGCGAAAATGAGTCAGACTACTTTGCGTGATCCAACAGGGTCTAGGCGCAAATAATAATAATAAAAATAATAATATACTACATACTGTAGATACGAATAACACTGCGACGTTGCTTAATACCATTACGTCCGATACCCAATCGTTTGCGATTTTTCATACCTGACGTTTCTGTGAATACCTACTAGAAATTTTTATTACCGTAATTTGACACGCTCTCGATATTTCCGATGAAACTGCTTTAGACTGTCGATACTTTACGTTAGATATATATACTTATCGCTTCCACGTTCATAAGTTATTCGTACAAATACAAGCAATTCAAGTTTGAGAGGAATACAGGCACAACAAACCAATTCCTGAGTAGGCTACTTACAGTAAACTGATTTTGAGCCTAGACTCTCATCTACACGTCTAGAACGCGTTGATTTATTTATATTATTTATTCGTTTGTTTGTCTAAAACAAGACTTAGTTCTAGGTCAATTTATAACTTGAAATGTTATTAATTGTTATCGCTCTTAAAATTCATACTCCTAACCTAGTACTAAAGTTAAAATTACATATATTAACAGGTTTGACGTTTCCTAAATCTTTTACATAACAGTTATACTTAAGACAGTACTTTTAACCTTAATAACACGATACAAATAAATTACACGAGGAGAAATATTTTATGTAAAATGACATTATTGTAACCTTTACGTTACTAAATGTATATATCGAAAGACATGAAGTGGAAACGACCAAACATCTTTATTACATTATATACTGTGGTATAGGATGTTCTGAGTAAGGTGAGTACTTTTTGAGACCTTCTCAACAGCCAAAACAAAAATATATATATATATATTTTTTACTGTGGCATTAGACCATTTTGTAAATGATAAAATAGATGTTCACATATAGTTTACTTGATGATAATGTAACTGGCTTTTCTATATAAAATTTTTATAATTTAAGATAATACAAAATAATAATAGTAACATGTAATTATATAGGATAGTATACCGCGAAAATGTTTTGTGCCAACATACTCTCGAACATGCAGTTTCTTGCAACATGTATGACTGGCTGATGTACGTCTGACACAACGAAGCTGTCTGCAGACCAATAGCAGGTATCAAATATTACAATAGCAGGATTCTTATTGGCTCAGTCAAATATGGTAACAGCTTCAAGTACAAGCGAAAGCCAGTAATCTTTTGTTAAGCTGGACGTATGTTGAAACCCAACAGTCAAGTTTTCCCGCGATAAACCTCCTTCTCTACACATACTATGATAAAGTTTTGATTATACAGGTATGTATTCAAGTTACGTCATAACAGTCGCTCGCGTCAATATTTGAATACATTAGTTGGCACCCCCGCCAGCATATCGGTAGGAAACGTTGACACGCGCAGAAGTTGAAAATAGGTCCAGAGCCCCGATTTAATATCACGACCTGTTATTTGCACCGGCCACCGACGTAAAGCAGCGCGGGTGCACAGCATGTAAAGCGGGACTTCACTTGCACCTATAAGTCACAGCTGGAATTGGGGAACCCCCCCCCCCCCACCGGTTAACTAACTGCATGAGCGACCAAAACACATGGACTTGTGCCGAAAAAGCACATATAGCCATTTTGTGCCCATCACGTGACTTCTGTGTGTGTATTTTATTCCACCACAGCGCAACCAGACGCAAAGGAGACGCAAATTTTGCGCTGCACCCATAAAAAAAACGTCATTTAATGGTGCTGCCTACCTCCGAGCTCTGGCGGCAGCAAGACTAGGGTGTTACATGTTAAATTATATTCTATGTGGTTCAGTCACGATTTGTGACATCGCTTCCGGACAAAAATCAATTTCTGCATTCAGTAAAGAAAATTATTGCTAAATTAATAAAAATTACTGGGGGAAATAGTAGTGGATAGTCGTTTTCGAATGTTTTCAGTGCGTAGTAACACTTTTTTGCTCACTCTTTTCAGGGCATTGGAAAAACTGCATAAAAGATCCTTTAGAAATTTGCGTGGCACCAAGATGAATAATAAAGTCAGTAGTGGCGTATATGTAGCATCAACACGTACTAGGTGACATCAAAAATAATTTAGCATGTAAAACCCAATCCTTGCTTTCACCGTGGCTCTGCGGTAGGCAGAACTCTTAAGAGAGTTCACGTGGCAAAAATGCATAATTTATATTTGCACGGCATAGTGTTCGTTTTATAGATATTACTTGTGGCTACATCATTTTCCCATGTAAAACTTTTTTAGCTCTCATAGTCTGCTCATAGCGACACGACAAAGTCAAAATTTTCAAGTTACGGGAGCATAGGAAAGACAAAAACCAAGTGACTTACTGGAATGAAATAATTTACACTGAAACTTGATATTATGGGCTATATGCTATAAGATTAAAAAACACGCAATGAAATTCCTTTGTTCCTTCAGAAAAAATCATAACATGACGACAATTTACTTCATTTATGGCCTCAATATTTAAAAATGACAAAAGGACTTTGTTGTGTATTTTTAAATATTTTAGCATATTGTCCATAATATCTAAATCAAGTGTAAATTATTTCACTCGAGTACGTCGCTTGGTTTTTCTTATTCCTATTGTTCCCGTAACTTGAAATTATGACTTGAGGCGCAACTATGGGAAAACTATAAGAGCTAAAAAAACGTTTACAAGTGGAAAATGTAGTCACAAGTAACGTCTATGAAACGAACACTATGTCGTGCAAATATAAAATTATGGCTATTTGGCACGTGAACACCCATAAGAACCCGTGTCACTTATTATGTGGAATTTTTCTTAATTCCTTCCTGATTAAATTGAAAATATTTATATAGGGACATAGTTAATTACTTTTCATTTCATTAGGAGCACTGTATTAGAAAAATTCAAGTTTAACTAGACCTAACTATATGAAATAATTAAGCTAATTTATATTTTAAACAATAATTCTCTCTCACCAAATAATAAACACTAAACAACTCGCAGTACCGATTTCATCCAAAAACACGCACCTAATAGTAAATTGCAGTGGCAGCTCGTGGGTTGTTGGCAGGGAGTGCACAAGTTGCCGAGAACTGTACATTCCTATGAACGCGCCGCCGTATACCAATGACCATGAAATATGTACTGGCTGCTTCTTGTGTTGTGACTAGTCAGTAATAAGCGGCATCTACATACCAGCGTGTGAGTAGCTGCAACGTCAACTAGGGCACAACCCTGTACAGTTCTCTGCTACTTGTGCAGACCCTGGCAACAACCCTAGAGCCGCCACTGGTAAATTGTAATGCCGGTGATTCATCTCATTCTTCATTTCTTAAACAAAAATGTGTGATGCAGCCTATTAAGAGTTAGTGGACGCTAGCTTTTTATTGTTATGTTCGAATCACGGAAACGGGTTAGGCGATAAATCGAACATAACACGTCCGTCAAACGCCTCATCGCCTCTAGGCGCGGAGTATTTAACCAGCGCGCAGTGTTTTCGTAGAATGTGTTTTTAACGGGACCTCAAGCGATGACCCTATTATTTTATTTGTGGTAAAGTCCAATGAAGGTTTCTATGATTTAGTTTTCCCGCTACGGTTGATATTTTCTCAGCTACAGCAACGTGAAAGTAATTTTCAGCATTTTTGAGGAGCTTGGGACTAATGTTTTTAATTAGAGGACGGCGTTTTTTAAATCCTAGGGGCACAGTTTGAAGTGTGTCTTCTTTTCGTAGATAAATACATTGAAAACAGTTTGGGTAGTTATACGAGAAAAACAACACTTTCCGTAACATGATACAGCACGGCTGACGCGCCAGGTCCACTAGCTCTTAAGATATTACTCGTAGTTCTTACATTATATACCAGATGGCCTCTGCAGCTGAGTGTTCCATTTGCATGCGGCGGCGAGAGTACACGGCAACAGCACGTGTAAGGCGCGACATCAATACCGGCCCAGCCGGTGCAGGGATCGCTCCCCCGCTACCACGCGACCGACCACTCGGAAAACATCCTCTCCTTCCCCTTCCTACCCCTTGGCAAACCAACACTTAGCCGCCGACGGCATGTTTGCTGCCCGGGTAGTAGCTACATCACGCCGACCCATCGCGCAGCATTGAAATTACCTCTGGCCGCCTGCCTGCGCACAAAGGAAATTAAAAAAAGGGAAGCCGACGGAGTCCAGCGGCTTGTTCACTCATTCATTGATTCCCCGGGACATTTCCTCGGCTTCTTTTGTTTTGGAGTGGTCAGCGACGGTCGGAGGTCGGCGACCTCTTCGGCAAGTTGCTCCGACACTCGGCGAGGAGAAGCCTGCCTTGCGGAATAATGAGGAGTGTGCGAAAATAACATCTTATTCACTTTGCGCTTCTTTCGTTGAGCATTACTCGTACCGAAAACATCTTCTCGGGCAACATGTGATTTAACAGCTAAACGTTAAATAAACACTCAAACCATATGACATCCCGCGTACGTTTCGTGTCTAGTTGACTTGCATTAAGGTTCTTATCTAGGTCGACTGCGTTGGTGTGTATGTGAGGCACAAAACCGATGGAGCGTTAAGAGTAACGTCGGTCGGCGTGTGTAATGCATAGGGCTAGGAATATTTCGCAAATTCAACGACCAACATGCTAGAATCCAGTATCCTGTGTATACCGAAGCCCTACCATTTGTCCATTACCTGCTACTCATTCAGGCAGTAGACAATCAACGAATAGACGGGGCTTGAGTATGCATAGGACACTGGATTCTAGCATGCAGGTCATTGAACTCTTGAATTTCTCTAGCCCTAGTAACGCGATATCGCCTCTACACGCGAACCCAGTAACTGGCGCGCAGAGCTTTACTATTATTCAATTTCCTATGGGACTTAAAGCGGTGACCGTGTAGTTTTATTTGCAATGCTTATGGTTAAAATTCCAGCGCCTATTTCCATTATTGTGTTATTCGAATCCGGTTGGAATTTTCCTAGATATGGCAGTTTTAAAAAGCTGTTTTTAGCCATTTGAGGGTCTTGGGGAAAATAGTAGGTGTCAAGTTTCTTGTACCTTTCACGCCAACCTATAAGTTTACGAAAATCTGTAAACCGTGTCATAAGGTGGTTGCTGAAATCTGCAACCTGCCCTTACCTGAAGAGATTCAAGATGATCGAAAGACGAGTACGTCATTCTTATCCTTGGCCGGCCTTACGGTTAGGATAAGAATTGGGATTTCCAATTGCTATGTTCCCACCGTAGTGGGTGGTGCACTCTTGAACATGATAGAAACCAGCTGTTGGTCTCCGACCGATTCTTACCTCTAATGGGGGTGGTTTCCAAAGTTGAATTCCCTAATAAGGACAGGGGATTGGAAATCGCTGGTCTTTATGTCGCGTATTGTAATGTCATTGTCGTTTCGACTTCAGAAACGGTTCTATGTCTCATAATCTCATCAGGTGTGCAATAAAGCACACTACGACGTGTGACTGATCTCAGAATAACAGAGGTACACTGTTTCTTGTCCGTCCAAGGATAAGAATGACGTACTCGTGTTTCGATCTTCTTGGATCTCTACAGATTAGGGCAGGTTGCAGATTTCAGCAACCACATTACGTCATGGTTTACAGATTTTCGTAAATTTAGAGGTTGACGTGAAAGGTACAATAACCTTGACACCTTTGATTACATACCGCTGAGAAACACAGTTTAACTTGAAAATCGTGTTTCCAATAAGCGATACTAATTTTCTAACTAATAGAAACATTGTTTGAAATGTGTTTTCTTTTCAGAGATGTAAAAACGTAATGCGCGTTGAGATGTTTCTCCCAAATATGATTACTTGTAACTCGTTGCAATGCGTTTCAAGCGCAGGTAGATAGTCATCTTCCACTAAGGCTGAAGTACGCTTGAAGGTCACCGCTAATAGTTTTACTGCATGAAGAACCTCCTCTTCGCTCCTATCTGAAGTACTGTGCGAATAACAGCGGAGTAAACTTTGTACATCCTTATCTTCGGCGACGCCAGTGTCCGAGATCGCTGTCAGAGGCTTCAATCTATTTCACATTTCAACGTTTATTTAGTCCGAAAGAATGATCTAAACAGTGGCGAAGATTGGTAGCATTCAAAAGGAAGCGGCATTAGATCAGACTATACACTCGGGGCGTTTGGCATTAATATGCCTGCAGAAACCAACCAATTGAATATTTCTCGTCTACTTAGGTAGTGTGATTGCAGAATTAAGGTCCCTATCTACCTACGCTTGAAACGCATTGCAGTGAGTTACAAATAATCATATTTGGAAGAAACATCTTAACGCGCATTACGTTTGTAGATCTATGAAAAGAAAGCACAGTTCAAACAATGTTTGTATCAGTTTAAAAATTAGGATCGCTCATTGGAAACACGATTTTCTGGACTCTCAAAATGGCTAAAAACAACTTTTTTAAACTGCCTTATCTAGGAAAATTCTAACCGGATTCGTAAAACACAATAATAGAAATAGGCGCTGGAAATTTTAACCATATTTATCGCAAATAAAGTAATACGGTCACCGCTTAAGTCACATAGGAATGTGAATAATAGTAAAGCTCTGCGCGTCAGTTGCAGGGTTTGCGTGTAGAGGCGATAATGCATTACATACGCCGACCGACGTCACTCTTAACGCTCCATCGGTTTTATGCCTCATATACACCAACGCAACCTATCTAGATAAGAACCTCAAGGTGGCCGTCTGTCCAGGTCGCCAAGCGGTGTGCAAGAGCTTCGGCCGTTACCAGATTATTCGAAAACTACTCATCGCACGTGAGTGATATCTGCTTAGGAATAGCATTTAAGGGCTTGTTCGAGTTTTTTTTCAGACTGGTGCCAATAACTCAAATATTTTTTAACCAAAAGTTTAGAAAAAATTTGAGTCAATGTGCAATCACACGATGCACAATACTATGGACGCGTTTTTTTTTTTAATAATGTACCATTCGCCAGTAAAAAATTAATTTCCTTCATTTTTGCTTATTTTCACGACGAAAAACGTAGTACTTTGGGTAATGAAATCTAAAAAAGCGTTCAGTATAATTCTACAAAAAAATTCAGCTACAAATTATAACATATAAGTGTCAAAACTGTGCAGCGAAATTTTGATATGAGTATTTGGTAGCAATAAAAATATATTTTCGAAATCACTGCAAAACTCCGTAACAAGGCCTTAGAGAATGTTACACGTGTGCACATCCATTTCAAATTCACCAATACTAATTAAAGCATATTTGACAGTGGTCGGAGGGGCCGCAGTGGCCAAATGGTCAGACCATTCACCTCTCACCAAGGCGATCCGGGTTCAATTCCCGGCGCGGTCGGTCCCCGGATTTTAGCATGTGGGAATCGTGCCGGACGATGCCGCTGGTCGGCATCCCACGTTTCCCCCGCCCTTTCATTCCAGCGCTGCACCATACTCACGTCACCCCTCACCAGCGCTTGAGACCTCGATGTTCAGCGCTGACAAAAATCTCTCACTCACTGACGCTTGCGGTCGAAAATAGGAGTTTTTGCAGTCTTACTAAGCTATGTAAATACTGTCGCAGAATATATTAAAAGGTATAGGAGGATACAACACACCTCTGTCTTTCACAATACGTCCAAAATATAAAAATCTAAAATAAAAATCTTATAATCCACTGTGCTATGCATACTCAAGCCCCGTCTAATCGTTCAGTGTCTGTTGTTTCAGTAGGTATCAGTTCATGGACAAATACGTCTGTACTGTGGGATAACTTAAAGGCGTCCACGTGGCAAAAATTCATAATTTTATATTTGCACGACACAGTGTTCGTTTTATAGACGTTACTTGAGACTACATTTTCTAATAGCGAGATTACAAAGTTAAAATTTGGAAGTTGCGGGAACACAGGAATAATAAAAACCAAGTGACTTACTTGAATGAAATAATTTACACTAAAATTCGATATTATGGGCAATATGCAAAATATTTAAAAACACACAATGAGATTCCTTTGCCCTTAAAAAAATTCTGAAAATGAATACAATTTACTTCACTTAGGAAAAAAAAAAAGGACTTTGTTGAGTTTTTTTTATTTATATTTTAGCATATTGCCCATAATATCTCATTTAAGTGTAAATTATTTCATTCGGGTAAGTCACTTGATCATTTTTATTCCTACGTTCCCGCGAATACTGATTGACATACCGCTATGGAAAAACTATGACGGCTAAAGAAACTAACAAGTGAAAAATTTAGTCACAAGTAACGTCTTCAAAACGAACACTATTTCATGCAAATATGAAATTATGAATTTTAGCCACGTGAACACCCTTAAGAGTGCGTGGTAGATAAATAAACACTGAACCCGTCAACTGATTTCTACGCTTTTTTCGAAGTCAATATGGATAAAATACTCAATGACATTCCTAGATACTGGTATTTACCAAATTTTAGAGTAAATATTTATCCAGAATTACTAATTCGTTACGCGTGATCTCTTGCGCAGCAGTAAAATGCACGAAGTTCAAGCGTCAGAGATTGTGCCTCAGAAGTTCGTAACACTGGAAACTATTTTGTTTTAAACGTTGGCTAAAACTATTGTCTAGGATTGCTATTGTTTAATTTTCGCAAATTGGCTTCAAGAAACCTACAGTTATAGATTAATGCTTTTAGCGTTGAATTATGTACCACGCCCTCTTAAGACACGAAAACGTCTCAGCTGCATGTAAACAAACTTATGCAGGAATTTCAAAGGTTATATAACTAACAGCTCTCTGCTCAGTGACCTCGACTGCTAAAAGCGGCGGGTTCCGCACCCAGCCCGGTTGCTCTTGACGATTTTTTTCTTCTAATTTATCGAGGACGTTACACGCTGGAAACAAACACACAGCTCTGGAAATGTGCACTCGACCCAGCAGATAAAATACAAGCACCAAATAACCTAGTCAAAATTCTAAGCCAGTCAAGCTAGAGAAATTTTACTCGTCCGAAGCTTGTCATAGATACGACGAAGTAGTAATAGTCTAGTCAAAATAACGGGGGAGGGAAACACACTAACCTAAAAAAAAATTAGTATAAGCAAGAAATTTAGCAGGGCTATAGTGTGTGTCGTACTACAGAATATAATAAAAGTCTCCTACGCTAGAAACACGGTCGTAGAAGTACAGGTCTGGACACTCGCCTATCTACCAATGTATTTTGCTTGACCCCCTTGTTGTTTGGCTGCAGTTCGTCAAGTTACCGAGAATTTCGTACTTTTTGGCGCTGTTTTCCGGGCGGTCGGACTCAAACTCCGTCCACTTTTTTCCATTGTTAAATTTATAAAGTAAATGAAGATTGCTGGAGTTTTTTTTTTAATTTGTGAGTGAAGGAGGTATTTCATAATTTGATAAAAAATACATTTTGATAAATGGTTTATCTTAGCGGAAAGGAAGTAGGCGGAGTTTAGTCCGACCGCCGTAACATCAGCGCCAATAAAACACAATACTCTCGGTAACTTCGTGAACTACAGCCAAACAACAAGGGGGTCAAATATCCAGGCGAGTGTCCAGACCTGTTCTTCTACGACCGTGGCAAGAAACTGTGTCACGACCACCATATTGGAAAATGGCGGCTCATTGTACCCTTCGTTTATTAACAGTGCGTGGTAGATGAATAAACGCTGAAAACATCAATTGATCTCTACGTTTTTTCGAAGCCAATATGGGTAAAATACTCAATGGCAATCCTAGATAATGGTATTTGCCAACTTTATGTGTAAATATTTATCCAGAATTACTAAATCGTTACACGTGATCTTTTGCGCCGCAGTTAAATGCACGAGGTTCCGGCGTCAGAGATTGTGCCTCAGAAGTTCGTAACACTGGAAGCAATTTTGTTTCAAACGTTGAATAAAACTAATGTCTAGGATTGCTATTGTTTAACTATCGCTAATTGGCTTCAAGAAACCTACAGTTATAGAGTAATGCTTCTAGCGTTGAATTATGTACCACGCCCTCTTTAATATTACGTCATAAAAATATAGTGTGACCGAATAATGACTCATAAAGGTGAGTAATCTGCGAGAAGACCGCACGCCACTTCAGTGACTTGCGCCTAAAGGCTGGGATGTGCGTATTGTGACACCCTTGACCGCTTCCTGCTCTTCTTGGTCTTGGACGCGAAATATATGTTCACCCAGACTTGTAACCAGTAATAAGGGGTAAAAAAAAATTGATCATTGCATACGGCGAGAATACTGATCCCCTCCCCCGAAGATTTTCTACGATAAGACAGTCATACCTTCAGCTGACATCGACGCCTTATTCAGCGCACTTAGTCATTAACAATGCGTCACGCGAGAAGGTTGCCAATATGAATCATAGGCACCGACTCGGTTGTTGCTCATATTCTTCTCTTCCTCTATCTAGCGCACAAGATATTGCTGATGACAGGCACATCATACATTCCGGTAGAGACTACAAGGTACTGTAACTCTTGACGATATTGTTGCGTGCCATGTTCCTGGAGGCCAGTGGTCGGCGGCTGTTTCGTAACACCTTGAGGGCTGGCCGATGACTCAAAGCCCGGGTGGCTCATAGTGGGAAACCCGCCTAACCTACGTCATAGATACCTGTCCCAACTGCGTCTTAACCCTTCGAGGGCGGCCGACGTGACAGCCAGAACGTCCGAAACATGATG